>JAPDRQ010000265.1:0-37536 GCA_030247915.1 Neophaeococcomyces mojaviensis | reverse complement strand
TGGCTGCTGTAGTCATCGTCTGACTTGGGTAACGATCTGGAGGATAATGACTTCGGACTGCTCGGGAGGGATGCTTCGAGGGAAGGCGACTGGGAGATGAGCAGACTGCCATGGACGGACGTAGTCGGCGTTGCAGTCTGTTGTCGGGTGGCTTCATGTCGTAGCTCTTCGATGCTTTTAGGTCTTATCGTAGACCGTCGCCGACTGCCATCCCGCCTCGTCGGTCTCGCCGCCTTCCCAGGTGATACCTTGATTTCGAGACTGGCCTCCTCGAGTGTTTCCTTCAGAGTGCGGACTGGTGATGGGTCTTGTGATAGTGATGGAGCGGTGCTCTGTCGGTTCAGATCGGACTCACGTGCAAGGAAGAATGTACTGGGAGTGCTTGATACGGCCGGCGCTTGTTCGTTCGATGCTTTCCGAGGGCGCGCATTCGACGGTTCATAAGTCGATGAAGGCCTCATAGCGGTACATGGAAGGTGATCAGGAAGACAGATTCAGAAATGAAGGTGTGCAGAATGGAGAGTGAGAGGACAACCGGGCTAGCCTGCTTTACAAATGAGGAAGCTGCGAGGATGTAGGCACGCCTCATGCATGTTGTCGTCTTGCATATCTCCGCATGACCCCGCAGATGACCGTGTTGACCAACCAGCCAGCGGAGATAACCCGCTTGGTGTTTGCCTTGTGGTCCGACGCACGAACCATTCCGCAAATGCTAGTCCAAGCTGGTGGTTCAACCCGGGTACGGATTCAGTTGGGAAGCCGGTCAACACATCAAAGATAGTAGGGTCCAATATCAGATGCAGACTCAATCTCTTTGATCTGTCATCAGCCCGGTCAAGTGAAGGAATCTCAAACAAAAGCACACCGGGAGCAGATTATCCTTTACTTTGTGATTGTTCGGCGCCGGTTGTGTCGATGCTATCAGCCGGGAACGAACGCACGACTACGTGACGGCCAGACTCCAATGTCTTCGAAAGTATCACATTTGGTACACTAGCTTGACCATCAGCATCATGCTGCATGGTAGATTACTCTGGCAAATAACACAATCCCTAGCATCATCGAAAGTCATCGCAAACCATGGCTATCAAGTGGTATCATTCCCTTTTTCCACCTCACATCGAAAGGAATCAAAGTGCTGAAGAAAATGTCCCATCCCCGTACCATAGGCTATGCTGCAAATCATGAATCGGTGAAGATGAATCAGGGTGAATATAACTTTTCCAAGAGCGCCATGCCATAGTACAGGATACAACCTCGACCCGTCCGCTCCGCTGAAAACAAGCGCTGGGTCGCTTCGAAAACGTAAACTTTCTGTGCTTTGTACGTGTGTGGGGGTATAGTCGTGTCACAGCGTTGGAGCTGCGACATCTGTTGTGCATATTTAACTTTCTTGTGCCTGTCCTCGTCCTTTGGTAGGTCCTGTCTTGTTGCCTCGTTGCTGAAATCCACCTCGAGGGGTATCGCGGCTGAATGCAGATCCTTGGCTTCCGGCTCGTTGTGGAACTCCGCCTCGTCCTCGACCAGCGTTGGTGCCACCTCGGCTGAATTGGGGGTTGAAAGTGCTAGAGGCGCCTGGTCGGGGTCGTCGTTCTTCAACGTTGATCTGTTCGCTCCCAACGGTATGCGGGTTACTGGCCACAGCTGCGGCATAGCCAGCAGGATCTTCAAATTCAACAAACGCACACTGCTACAAAATATTAGTTGCGGTCACCATGAATAGATGGGTGGAAAATACCTTTGGTCGAGAGACATCGTAGTACTTAAGCTTGCCATACTGCTCAAGAACATCTCTCAAGATTCGGGCGTCGATCTTCTCGTTGACATTCTTGATGTATGCATGAACGATGCCATCTTGAGTCTTGGGCTGCTGGTTTCGCGCCTTCTTTCCGTGATCAGCTGTTTGCCAGCCGTTGCTCTGCGATGTCGGTGTTGAGGCCGACTCAGCGGCTGCCTCAGAGGCCGGCTTGGCAGGCGGAGGGGACTGCACTGGCTGTGTTGTGCGTGGTTTGGATTGTGCAGATGTGGCGGCTGCAGCTGTTGTTGTCTGAGGCAGGGCGGGGATAGCTGGTGCTTTAGTGCCGACCATGTTAGCCCAGGTCTTCTTGACTGGAGGACCATCAGACACTGGTGCTGTTTGTGGTGATGTCTGAGCAGGAGTTGACTCGGGGGCTTCAGGCTGCTCGGCCTCTGGAACTGTGACGCTCTCCTCGAGAGGCTGCTCTGACTCGGTGGCTTCGGGAACCTCCTCGTCAGCAGCGGCTTCCTCATCAGTGCCGTTTGTTTCAGGCTCAGCAGCCGTGGCTTCTTCAGCTGCCTCAAGCTTTTCGTCAACCAGTTCAACTGCGCTTTCGGTGTTGACCGTCTCTTCAACCTCAGCTGGCTCTGGCTCAGGTTGTTCAGATTGCTCAGAGTGTTCTGATTTATCTGATGGTTGTGACTGTTCCGGTTGAACCTCAGGAGCAGCTTCTGTGACGGATTGAACTTCCTCTTGCGCCGGCTCATCCTCAACAATCTCGTCTTCATCGTCACTAAGGTATCGGAAGATGTCATTGAGGACGAAATAGCCATTCGGCTGAGTGGCAAGAATGAATGTTTGAACGAATTTGTGGTGTGGCTGAGATTTATTCGACAGTTCCCCGATAACTTGAACAACGATGTTCTCGTACGAGGCCTGTGAATCGACGTTTAGGACGCGAACCTTGCACTCAGAAAAGTCAAGGGATTTTATCTTTTCGCTGATAGCCTGCTAACATTAGTGACGGCCGCGTGCTTGTGCCTTGTAGACGTACTTTGGTGCCAACAGCCGGGAGAACCTTTTCAGCCTCCTGTCCAGTGATGAGCTGGGACTTTTTATTGTAGAACAAATGTATTTTCTCGGGACTTTTGGACAGTGTAGTGTAGTACTGCTCGACAAAGTACCAACCGATTTCTTGTGGATCGGCCTTTTGCTGCTGGGTAGATGCCGCGTTGGAGCTCTGAGAGGCAGAGGCGCCATGAGAAGGCGTCGATGCAGCAAGCTCTGCGGGCTGGCTATACTGGTTATCATACATGCCATTAACAGTAGTTGCTTCGGTAGCCATTTTGAAGGTTGTAGAAATTATGTATGGAAATCGAAAGCAAGGTGCGGTAGAAGGTTGGTTGAGCAAACGCGAGGTTTGACAGAGCTGTCGCGGAATGCGATTGAAATGTATGGACAAATTTTGCAGATACAAACGACTTTGAAGATATATCGATTGCGCTGCGAAGGAGCTTTTGAAAGTGGTGCTCGAGTCACTGGCTGAGTGAAGCTATCAAGTCTCTTTTGGTAGGGTGAATTCGAATGAGTAGAGTAGAATAGGTATAGATTTGAAGGGTAAGATGGTGAGCAATGTGAAAATGGTTTTGATATCCCGTGATGGAGGAGACGAACGTTTTGATATCGAAACTTTGACGAAGTTGTCGCAGTGGCACTTGCCTGAAAAATACCCGTCCTTGGCAGATGTCCACCTCCTCAAACCCTCATTTCTGAACCCTCGCTTCGTCACCTCGCATATCCCTACGTCCAATAGGCGTCAACGTGATATTGACTACGAAGACAGTACGTTGATTGTTGAACAAGTGAGGGAGAAAGAACAGATCACTTTGCCCGGCCTTGACATCTGAGGCGTTTTGCCAGTTGTAAGTGAATGCTTTGAGCTTTAGGGTCTATTGGCTCAGGGGCTGAGTACGGCTTCCAAAGTCCTCTGTGGAATTCTCCGATCGTAGCGTGGACGCATGAACTGGTACTATTGAAGTACAAAACTATCTATATGCACCAAGAGACACGTGGTTACAATACGCCCTTCAGAATGATCACACTTATTTGAATGATGCTTGCCACATGTAACAATGGTATCGAACGTCAACCTCGTCTACTGCCTGCTCACGCGACCACACGTGGCTGTAGCTATTATCTGAGCTTTGCGACCAACGCCTCTATATTTGACTCAGACATACTCGATCAAGAGTCCTCCATCTTCACGTCTTGCTTCGATGCTGAATTGAGATTCTTTAGTAAGTATGATCTCTTAAAATATGTGTTCGGATGAACAATCGTGTCAAGCTCAGCAGGACCCCAAATGTTCTCGTCTTTGACCTTCTTGATCTCACTCTTGTGTGCCCATTCAAAGACTCGATTGCAAGCGATGTGATATCGCTTCTTCTCCACGTCCTCCTTGACTCCTTTCAACACATCACGATCGTAAACACCGGTGGCCTGCAGCATGGATACGAGGTTATCAATGTCGAAATGTCGATACGGACAGCCATGTGCTTCACCTGGCCCAGGCGGGTGTTCGGTTAGAATTTTCTGACATGAATATGGGGAATATCCTCGGCCGCGCCGATTTGCATCACCACCGACATCGCCATAAACATGTCGAACGTTGTAGCGATACTCCTTGTTGAATTCGTCATCTGTTTTATTCTTAAATGCCTGTCGCCAGAATACCAGGCAATCTTCTAGCGTGAGACCAATGCCTTTCAGGAAAAGAGTGTACTGCAGCCGACCGTAATGCTTGAGGTGGTTGTTCTTCCGGAGGGTAGTGTGCAGATTTTTCATGCAGAGAGGAAAGTGCTGAGAGAGGTTGTCGACGTTGGCAGCATTGATAGGCGCGCCAGGCAGAGAAGATTCAGAGTCATGAAAGCCTGCGTCTGGTGTGGCGAAATTCTTTGATAAATGGGTCAGGATTGGTGACAATCGATCATCCTCATCTATTCGAGGCAAGGCTCGTGAACTCAGCTCAAGTGCTTTCTCTAGTCTCTTGGTGAATTCAGTCATAATCATGCTTGTTTGCTCCCTCATCGGGACATATGCCTTGCCTTTTCGGACGAAGACACCTCTATGCTCGACGAGTTCAGGGACTCGAGTCCATTGGACCTTGAACCAGCTTTCGTCATCAATTCGTTTAATGCTAGGAGTCGCTGCTAAGAGGTATTCCGAGAGTTCCTGCTTCTCATCTTCGGTAACGATCTCCCAGTGCAGATTGAGGCTTTCTATGAATGCTTTTTTCTCCCGCCCATCGTCCTGATTGAATCTTAAGCGGAAGAGCATAGTCTCAACACGAGCAAACCGCCGTCTCAGGTCTTCGGTACTACAGAATGCAAGTCGGAGGATCCAATGTGAGTAGTGATCCTTCTTGCGTTCATCCTTCAGGCGCTGATCAATATGGCCTCCAGCCGCTGCTGAATTGTTGGATAGAGGTAGATATTTCTTTAGAAGAGGCTCGAGGTGTGTGGCTGTCTCTTGAGGTGACCGGTTTCTGAATGAGCAGGACTCCAGCTCAGCAAGTACTGCAATCATTAGTCAAGAATCTCCGGTGATATGGGTGACTGACTTCTTAGCCGATCAATCGCCCAAGTCTCAAACTCCTCAAGGCTGATCTCGGCTGTCGGTGGCACGTCGTAAAGCGATAATCGATGTGGGTAGTCATTCTCCTTG
Source organism: Neophaeococcomyces mojaviensis (assembly GCA_030247915.1). Taxonomy (NCBI): domain Eukaryota; kingdom Fungi; phylum Ascomycota; class Eurotiomycetes; order Chaetothyriales; genus Neophaeococcomyces; species Neophaeococcomyces mojaviensis. The sequence goes on along the minus strand of JAPDRQ010000265.1, from coordinate 32,075 downwards.
TAGGTTGCGTTCACAAATTGTGTTTTTTTATGGTCAATGCGTTTCTTTTTGAGATCAGGTCTCACTCCGGAACGAATCATCTTGAGATGTAACTGAATAGGAAATGTTCACCAAAGAGCGTTCATGTGTTCCGGTTACTGAGAAATATGAAATGCGCGTCGCCAGAACGCGTTGAGTGGGACGCGTTGCTGCCATCCCGACGCGCTAAAGAGATGCTTTCCTGTTGATGTCATTTTTCCTGGGGGTGTTGTTGGCCTCGTTCCTTCACACCTCGCCCTCGGCAAGGTATTAGTCAAATTTCAACGCTGCGTTATTGGGTTGAAAAGGAGATGAAGCTAATGTTCCGAGTCAAGCACGGCAAGAATGATACCAAAGCTCTGATGAATATGTGAGATGTGAGACGTGAATCGGCATTAAGAACTGGAGCAGCTCGCCAATCAGAAGATGGATGAAACTGTTCGATCGGGACACGGCTTTTCCTGATAAAGCAAAATGGGTTAACCGAATCAGCTTGATGCCTCTAATTCCATTGGCCCGACATACCGTGACACAAGCTTGGTCTTCCACAGCGGTATTGGTCCGCAGCGCCATATTCACGAAGAACATCGCAAGTGCAGAAGTTTCTGTACTTGACTTGTTGTGGATAGTGCTCCTGACCTCACGTTTCTCGAAGTGTAAAGTGAATCGAGAACTCAGTCAACAATATGTCAGCGGCAGCAGAACCAATACCAGCCTTTCTTGACAATAAGACGGTTGACTTTCCAGATGGCACGTGTTATGTCCTTCTCGATCCGCTCACGAATTATCGAAGCTGCCACGATGGAACCCCGTCTGAATCAAGGATGGTTTTCGCATGCAAATCGGCTGCCAATGATGAAGAATACATTATGAAAGTGAAGGTTCAGCTTCCAGCCGAAGGACAACCCCCTGTTGAAGGCCCAAGTTCAACGACCGCGGCGGAACTCGTGGCGCTCGAAAAGTTTCGTGATGCCAAACTCACATGTGCACCTCATTTGGTTTCCTTCAAAAAGGTTCCTCAAGGCTCAGAATTTCCCTTTCCTGGGGGCTTTGTCACCTACACAGTGATGACCAAGATGCCTGGTAGCTCTCTTTTTGGCACTTACTGGAACATGCCAGGCGGAGAACGGGAAGCAATTGTGAAGGGCGCCTTGGATGCTCTGAGGTCGATCTATGCATTAGGAATTGAGCCGGTCGACCGTGGCATGAGAAATGTCATCTGGGATCCTACCACTAAGCATTGCAGTATCATTGACTTTGAATTGTGGAATGAAGTGTCTGAGACCTTCAAGGATGACACACAAGAAATGCAGAGATGGGGTCTTGTGCGTCGCCCACCACCAAAGGACTGGTTTATGGAATGGGCTTATCAATACAGGTGATCTGAGTTTATTGACTTCTGGCTAGTTCAAGTAGAGGATTCAACTAGGACGTGCTAAATCACGTTCGATTATGAGGAAGGCAACCTTGACTCCCAAACCTGCCTCCAAGCTGTTGCGCAACTTTCGCGAAAGAAGAAACCTCGCAGTATTCTCTCCACTGCATTAATATCTTTAAGATCTGGTCGCAACTCCATGGTCTTGTCCAACAATATGTTTCGCTGCTCTACAGGGCATGTGTCGATCTGCCTAGGTGAAGCAACTATAGTTACAAGCCATATTAGCAAATTGCTAAACTCGCCTTGTTCCCATAACATAGTCTCGTTTTCGATCGTTTTCATGCGCTGTTTGGTTCTGCGCCACATGGGTCCTTCATGCTGAGTACCGATGCCGCTGACATCGTCTCCCAAACAACTCAGCACTGCAAAAATGGCCTTTTCAAACTTCGCTAGTCCCGGAGGTGTAATACCTCGCCAGCTCCGGGACGCTCCTGCTTTGGTCTCATCTTGGCCTGCCCACCATGTTTGGAACGAAACAAGAACCTCGATCATTGGCTGGGAGAAAAATTGGCGTGATATCAGGCTTTGAAACCCGGCTGGAAGTAGATGCCGGTTCGTTTCATCGGAGGACTTCAGATGATCACTTAGCGATGCAAATGGTGGGAACGTCGATTGCGGACTTTCAAGCTCGGTTGCCAGTTTAACAGCGCTGATTGCCAATACAGCCGAGTACCGAAAAGTATCTTCGATCTCCGGCGCTGAAGTTCCAACGCTGCTGAACCCACCACGCATCTTGATGACTGTGTCAATTCCTTTCAGATGTGCTTCCCCAAAACCCGTGTAACCAAGGTGATGGTCAACGGTCATCGCGATACAAATTGATAGTATCAGTATGTCGTCGACTTCCTGCTTCTCTAGTTTCTCGTGGATGTTCTTCAAAAGACGTGCTCGTGGGGCGTCAAAAGTCCCAAATGAGGTCTTACGTAGTGACGTGCTGGAGGACCCTGGCAGGCAGTAAAACCGCCAGGCTGCAAGGGCAGAGAATAGTACATCGTGTTCAGACGACCAAGCGAAGAGCGTTGCGGCATAGGCATTGCGACGAGTTAGGGAAAGGCCTTGTGCTTTCATGTCGCTATGGACGAATTGGGTAAAATCTGCATACTGTTCAGCATCAACCTCAAACGACTGTGAGACCGGCCGTACAGTCTCGCCACGCTTCTGCGGCCATCTTCCCTTGTCGACCACTCGGGTAAAAAGACTCGAGCTTGACTGGTAAAGGTGATGGTCCTGCATTGGGTACATTTACTGCCGCACAATCTTTCCCTGGTTCTTTTACTGTGTCAAGGCCTTGACCAATGCGAGTCTTCTGTAACCTTTGCTGATCGGCCTCCTCCTCATTGACATCGTATTTTGATTTTCTCTTCGACTTCGCGACTTTTGAAAGATGCAGATTGACCATTCGACGAATCCTTGCATCCCTAGTTGGCGGGCCTTGAATGTTTATGAACATCACTTCACGCGTGGTTTGCCAGTTTCATGCTTCAACTGCCAGAACTAAATCTTGCGGTTGTCCTCTGACGGTTTGCGCTTCGATCTTATCAATTTCTACAATCTCGACATGACTTCTGTCACAAGTCCAAAATTTTCTCACGTAACGCCTTGATCTCGGCGACTCCGATCTCCTTGACATGTTGACCGGATCTCTCGCACTCATCATCTCTCCGACCTATCGTGGCAGAGAGCAGGGAGGTGATGACATGATAAGTGTAGAATCCATTGTTTCGGTAGTATGAGTTCTCGGTCTGAACGTCTGTGGCTTGAGATTGAATGTACTGCCTTAATAAGCAGGAAAAACATTGTGCAATGGAAGAAATAATTACCGAGGTTTGTGTAAATTTGCACAAATGTTATGCAAGCGTGCATAATACGGGACAAGCTTGGACCACCATGTCTTTCTTGCTAGCTTCACTACCCCATATTGCTTCCTCAAGGAGTATTAGGCCAATATATTATCCTTCTTTGATAAAGAGTGCTACTCCTAAAGTATTGAACATGCTGTCAGAGAAGATTTTTGGTCATGCGTTAGCATGCATCTCCTGCATATCCCCAGCCAGTTGATGAACCACACATTGCAGATAGACCAAAGAAACCATTCGCATTCATTTCGGCGTGCTTTATCATACTAGGAACGACTAATGAGGTTCATTGTAATAGCACAAAGCCGTATTTGGTGGCCACAGGCGACCAGGATGTGATAATACATATTACTCCAGGTCCTGTCAATCACCTTCCGACGTCTTTGTGGAGTACACAAATAAACGCTCGATATAACCTATAACTACGTTTGCTGCGCTGACCGTGACTCTTACGACGCGGAGTCAGGCTGTATCAGAGCGAGCTTCACGGCAAACAGGATTGATGTTTTGTTTTCTATCAGCTGCACAGATCGGGATACCCGGTTTGATCTCCGATCAGGCACCTCAGAATCGAAACAGCCATGCTGTGCCTAAATCCTATCAAGAGCTACAATCATCGTCCTAGTCAAAATTCTGGGCGATATGACTTCGCTTATCTAGGAGGTAAACGTTGCGAAAAGGAGGTTTCGAAGCACGGCAGATGATAAAGAGTCAAACAATCTTAAGGCACGTCAAGCTTATTTTTCCTTTTGTTACTAGCAAAAGAAATCAGACCGTCCAGCACAGCTAGACCATAAATCTGCCTTCTCATATGTTGTTGATTCCTTGATTCAAATTTGGATCGCAAGAAGTGTAAGCCGGCTGAGACACCCGCTGATTATATGGTATCTCTAGATAAGAGCTAATCAAGCATGCGAGCATTGTTCCAAGTGTCTGATTGGAGTATGAGAAAACTTGCTAATAGTGACGGCTGCCCAAGACTAAATAGTGATTGTGAGCCAAAGTGATGGCGACTTAGGTCAAGGTTGGCCAATTCCGTGAACACATGTCAGTACGCTTCGGTGAAGACGGCCTTCGAAGCAAAGTAGAATAGGAATTGATGACAAATTGGAACTCAGGAAATTACAAAGCCAATGCTATATCTGTGTTGGACGAACCATGCGTCACGTTTGGACCAGTGGTCTCTATTATCCTCCTGTTGTATGAGGGTCAGTGGGAACTCGTCCCCATAAGACAATCGTCGATATGTCTCACCCCATATGTGCATGTGACGTTCTCACAACAACAGAACGATGGTGCGCGTGGCACGATACACCCTACTTCGGACTTCTACTTTCAGTCTAAGCCTCGAGCCCACTGAAAGCACAGTAATTGAGCGCTTCCATTCAATTACCACAGCAAAACTCGGAGTCATGCGCAAGGATATCAGACCACTCATGTCATCCTCTGCTTAGCGCTTCGATATTCCGAAAGCTTGAGCTAGAGACTCAGTATTGGACTGCATCTTTTCCGGGCTGCTAGTTCCTTAGGTGGGTTTCTGTCGGTTGCAGTTCTCGAAACCCAGCACATGCGTTCAAGTTAATGGGGAGATCGAGACGGTGAACATTTGCAAAGGCTAATCGAACCAGCATCGGCCAACCTTGGAGGGCTCTCCTTGAAGACAACTCCCCTTTCCAGCTGCTGGTGTCCACAAATTTTGTGGTATCTGCCGCGAGTGCACCACAGACAGCATCGGATTCTCAACATCACGAGGAAACTGCTATGTTTCTTTAGGAGCCGAAGAACGGTTCCCAATTCCATATGCCATTCAGCAACTCATGTCGTCACGTCCCCCTTCCCTATCTGGCAGGCACATGCATGCTGAGTCACCGGCCAAGATTTCGTACATCAAAGTATTGACTCCTGACAAATATTGATCATGGCATGAAAAACATATCAATGAGCATTTTCCTCAACATCCAGACCATGGAGACTCGGCCAGAGAGATTTGTTCGTAGACTTCACCAAACTCAATACCAATCCACACCCACCAATCATGCTCGAAGCAATTATCCATGGCAAGCCGCATATCCATGCCGAGCTTCGCAAAGTCCCTACTCCGTAAGTGGAATGGAGAAAAGCTGAGCCCTGAGCCTGACAATCTTCCTTATGCAGCCAGCCCGGCGATGATGAAGTCCTTATCAAAGTTGTGGCCACAGACTCAAACCCGAAAGATTGGAAGGTACGTATGTTCGCTCAGGCTCCTGGCCGCTGTGGTCTCCAAATCTAAACTTTCTGCTCTGCAGGCCGCCATGGGATCCTCAGTGATGTCCACAACTCCACCGCCCATGAATCAAGGTGACGATATCTCCGGCACGTTGGTCTCTATTGGCCGCTCCGTTAACCTGCCCTTCCCTATTGGCTCTCGTGTTGCTGCCTTCCATCGCATGCTCACACCTCATGGCTCCTATGCTGAATACGCCATCGCACCTGCATCCACCACTTTCCTGATACCCGACAACATCAGCTTCGAACAAGCCGCCGCATTGCCCCTTTCCGGTATGACTGCCGCCCTGGCTCTGTATCGTCATCTTGACCTTCCGAAACCTGAACCATGGCCACAAAACAGTGGAACCGATAAGCCTGGCGTCCTGATCTACGGCGGTGCTAGTGCGGTTGGTGCTTACGCTTTGCAGTTCGTGAAGCTCAGCGGCCTCAGTCCAATCATCACTGTGGTTGGGAAAGGGGGTGATTTCGTCCGCTCCTTGCAAGTTACTGACTCGAACCACATCATTGACTACCGCAACGAGAACGTGACGGAGCGTGTGAATCAAATCCTAGGAGGTAAGAAATTGAAGTATGCATTTGACGCGATCTCGCATAACAACACATGGGAGAAGATCCTTGAGGCTATGAGAGGCTCAGATGGGAAATACGCTGAAGGTGCCAAGCTAAACATGGTCGATCCTCCACCAGGTGACTTCTTAGCAAATTGGCCGAAGGATGTCGAGTTTAGTAGGACGTATGTGAGTTCAGCGTATGGCGAGGCGCATAAGTTCAGAGATGCAGAAGAGGCCAAGGGTGACGGAGAGTTTGCAACGGAGATGTACAGGTCAGTTACTGCACCCAGATTGTACTGCCCTATGCTGATCTCATCTCCTACAGGGCGTGGACGACATATCTGGCTGATGGTCGACTCAAACCACACCCGATAGAAGTCCAGCCAAATGGATTGGCTGAGGTTGGCCAGGGCATACAGGCGTTGTATGACGGGAAGGTTTCAGCGAAGAAGCTCGTGTATAGGTGAGTACAACTTCCTTTCGTAATCGACGAAAGCGAGGCTGACCAAATTTAGGATTGCTGATACACCTGAACTTGAGAAATTTCAAGACTGAGCTTTAATCTTCGAATGCAAGATATCTACCTGCACAACGAAGTTAGATAAGAAGGGCAGGGCTGATTTGATATGATGGATGGTGGAGGGAACATGTCACGGAGGTGCGTCTGGAGACTCTCTCGGAGGAGAAGACTATAGAATCAGGGACAATGTAGGCATGATCATGACTATAGAAAGACCCGAGTTGCATATGTCTAAGCATTTCTTGCTATGTAGCTTGTCGCTATCGCCACCGCTACGTCTGAGAGATGCAAAAGGAGGCAGGATAACAGCATAGTGGGTTATTCTAGATGCCTAGCAGGAACGCCGAAAATCAAAATCACAAGTAAAAAGCGCATGAGTACGACTGCTTCGCAGTAAAAGTAGCACAGTTGGCTTGTAAAAGTAACCTCCTCATTAATGCCGACCGCAACACTTTTGACAATCTCTCACCAAGAATGCTCAGGTTCGTTAATTAATTTGGCGATAGCTCAGCACGGACGGAGGATTGATCATGAGATAGCGGAGCTTACAACGTGTGCGTCAATATGTTGTAAATGACCTGCGTTCTCTACTGAATCTGTTGGCGCGTTGCACAGTATACTGTAGGAAAAGAGATAGCGGGTTCGCTGACTCATTGACAGTCTGTTGTAAGAATTAGGCTTTGTACCGTTGTTGTAAACTAGAGGCTATGCATTCATGGGTTTTGTTATGGCTGGGACCATTTGGTAAGAGTATTGAACGCTTTTTGAGTGCCAGGGTGCGCAGGACCCAGAACCTTTGCTCGAAGCTTGTGGCAACTACTCATCAATGCAATAGCTTGAGCATTACGGCTCTGGCCCTTAAGTGTATAAGCCAGGTTCTTCATGCTGACCAGCGTGTTTGGATGCTCGGGACCCAGTACCCTCTGACTCATCTCCATCACTTGTACTTCTAGTCCTTCTGCCTCCGCCCACTGCCCTTGTATCCGGTACACCCACGCCAGGTTGCCCATACTGACCAGCGTGCGTGGATGCTCGGGACCTAGTACCCTCTGACTCATCTCCATCACTTGTACTTCTAGTCCTTCTGCCTCCGCCCACTGCCCTTGTTTTTGGTACACCAACGCCAGGTTGCCCATACTGACCAGCGTGCGTGGATGCTCGGGACCTAGTACCCTCTTTCTCATCTCTAGTACTTGCACCCCTAGCTCTTCTGCCTCCGCCCACCGCCCTTGTTTTTGGTACACTAGCGTCAGATTACCTATGCTGGTCAGCGTGTCTGGATGCTCAGGACCTAGTACCCTCTGACACGTCTCTAGTACTTGCACCCCTAGCTCCTCTGCCTCCGTCCACCGCCCTTGTTTTTGGTACACCAACGCCAGGTTGCCCATACTGACCAGCGTGTGTGGATGCTTAGGCCCTAGTACCCTCCGCCTCGTCTCTAGTACTTGCACCCCTAGCTCCTCTGCCTCCGTCCACCGCCCTTGTTTTTGGTACACCAACGCCAGGCTACCTATGCTAGCCAGCGTGTCTGGATGCTCGATGCCCAGTTCCAGTTCCGTTATCTGCTTTATAAATGCCCTTACCTTATACTCATCGTTCCACTGACCTAATCGATGTAGCAGTTGCCCTACCCTTCGTAGATTCTTTCGATCGAGGTGTAGCATTCGATACGCCGATCCACATGCCGACAGTATAGCCGCGAAATTGGCCATCAAGTGAGGCAACAATCGTGTCTCCATAGCTAAATCGTCCTGGCAGCTATGCATCGCGTCGCTGAGAAGTTCGAGCACAGATAAGCTCCACGTTTGCTGTTGGTCTATACTGAGTCGATCATGACCCCAGGCATGCACCAACTTGTGCATATAATAGACTTGTTCATCGGCTTGCCATGAGACGAGGGAGTAGGCCCGAAGAGTACTGAATGCTGATAAAATAGTATTTTGGTTCACCATGGCTGCGTCAATCGACAATAGCCGCATCCACCTCGATCCCTCTACGCGCTTAAAACAATGTGTATGATTACTCGCATCGAGTAGTATCGGTCGAGACATAAATAGCGGAAGGAAGATGTCACCGAAGTTGAGGAACGCCAACAGACTCAACAATTGGGCTGCCACTGGCGACTGTTGTTGCACCGCGTTGAAGGATGCCTCCCAGGTGCTTAACACGCTCTCTCCGTACTGGTGCAACAGTCGATGCGCCCGCCGACCTAGGAGTTGCTTTCGCTGTCTTTGGAACTCTTCTAGGTATCTGCCCACGTCAGATGATAGGTCGGGGTGCTCGTGCACATACGAGCCCGCTAGCGTGATCGCCAAGGCCAGACATCCCAGCTCTTTAACGATCGCCTCAATGGCTTGGTTGTTTTGCTCGGTTGTCTGTTGCAATCTGGCACACCTTCGAAACAACTGAGTCGCCTCATCCTCGCTCATCTCAGCCACAGCCACAGCCTCCTGTATGCTCATCTCTTGTGCCCGCGAACTACGTGTGGTTACAATTCGGTCGAGCCGTGGCGCCTCAGGTAGATAATGGTGCAGGTCAACGTACGAAGACCCCTCAGCATCCTCAATCTGGTCCGCACTGTCCATCACCCATAAACATCGTCCTTCTTGTCCTTGTAACCAATTCTTAACCCCGGTGATAGCATCACTAACCGCGAAGGTCGTGCTGCCATTGTCCCTGCTTGGAAAGAGCAGCTTGTAGATTTGAAGGTAATCTCGCTCGATCGTTTTTCTTTGGCCTGCCTCTACCCAGAATACCGCACAGTACTGCTGCCGATGCTCTTGCACATAATTCAGCGCCAGCTGGGACTTGCCCGACCCGCCCAGTCCCCACACCACTACCGTGCGCATCTCATGACGACCAACTGTGCTGTTGGTAAATTGTAGCTGGTTATGTAACTGTCGTTCAAGACCCGGTCGTCGAACGTAGTTCAATACGGGAGATAACGATGAATGAGAATAAGATCCCGCAAAAGTTGGACGGTCAACAGAGGTTGGCTGTGCTGTAAGGGATTAGCAGCAGAAGAGAACATGTTCAACTCCATACGGAAAGACGTGTGGGATTTCTGCTATCTATAAAATACGTAGACCTACTAATTGTTAACCCACCGCCGAAGTACTGGTCGCCGAAATGCGCGCGAGTACTGCCTGCAAGTTGAACGCTGTGGAAGTGATGGCCGGTTGTGATTGGGGCTTCCTCCATAGTGTTCTCTCAGCAGAGTTGTCCTGAATCGGTCCAGCTGGGCAGCTCTTCCTGACGACAAGGCAAGGTTCTGGTTCATGAATTAGATCATCTTTGACATTCCATGGATCTGACACTGAGATACGGTGTGAAGCAATGCCGCGCCGCAGGCCGACTTCATGTCAACAGCAGTCAGCGTCTCACCTTTCATCTGTATGTAGTAAAAGCGTAGGCACCTGCACCTACGAAGATGCAAGGCGCAAGAGGTGCTGTAGCCACACTTTCCCGTACCGGGCTCAAGCGCGATGATTGCTGCCTGCGTGCCTTGGAGAATTCATACAGAAATACTAACCAATACATTACCAACTCCACTATCTCATAATTGGCAAAAAATGTCCAATAAACCGTACTAGGTAGGGTAGAGCAGTCGGCTCGGGATACTCCTGGCCTCCTTGGCGATGGATTGCCAAAAACACGTACAACAAAGGATTAGTGGAGAAGGACACTTTCGCAAGTGACTGTAACGACAGGCATATAGGGCACCACAGGTTTTCACTGTTACTACAGTGCTAGCTCCACATTAATGGTCTTAAACGCAACTCAAAAGAATGAAGTAGGTTTTCATTGCTTTTTAGTAGCTGCGGTCCCTACTGTGTCTGTTCACAAAGTTTACGCGAGCTTTGCGGTTTGGTGTGGCGCTGTCCATTGAATATATGCCTTGGAATTCAGAGCTGGTTGTCTTGAGGCTGATGCAGTAATATCTGGGCCATCACGTTTAGTGTATGCATTACATGAACATGTCCTCTGAGAACAAAGCAATATGTATTTTGAGAGCGACTCGTGGGAGTACCTGCTATCTCTTGGCTAAGCAATATTGACAAAAGCTCTCTTCCTCCCCTTCCCGACCACTTCTTTTTTTTCCTCTTCACCATCAACAAAACCGATTCCTTCCACTTCATCCGTCATTCGCCGACCGAGCACACGTAGACCGGCCAGATTGAACCCCATGTCCCGCCTACTCTTGTCCATGCCTTCCCTTAACTTTGCTCTGAGCTCTTCAAGCTCCCTTTTCATCAACCTTGAGGAGACGATCTGCTTGTTGTGTACCTTGAGCATGAAGTTTAATATCCTGCAGACAAGTGGGATGTTCCGTTGTTCAGCGGTGAAGAGCGTCAGGAATGTGAACAGTGCCGGGAGTTGGCTGAAAGAGAGAAGCAGGAGGGAGTCGGTGAGATGCTGCGGCGGGAGTTTGGTGAAGACACTAAGGAGATAAGATGTTGCCGAGATGTTATTGTTTGCAAGGTATATCGGGTTACGAGCTGGTGGGGCCGGAGGTTTTGTGTTGTTCTGCTTTGCACGTAACACGGCGGCGTTGTAGTCTGCCATGACACCAAGGTCTTCTACGCCGAGGGTTAAAGCCTCGGTGATTTTCTCAGAGGCGATAAGCGTCTGACTAGACTGCTTAGTTGCGTCGGTAGTCTCAATGGCATTCGGATCGTCACCCGGTGCACTATCGTCCTGCTCAAGAGACGTGAGCAAGGTGTTTTCGTATAACTCCTCAAGTTCCTTCTCACGTTCTTCTTCAAGAAATATCTGCTCATCCGTCTGCTGCCAGATCCTGATCGATTTATCATGAGATGCTGTCGCGATGAATTGTCCTGAATGAGCGATCGCAAGAGCCCAGATCTCACCATGATGGCCCTCCAGTTTCTGTATCTGTTCGAATTTGTCAGCATCGTAGTACTTTATTGTTCGGTCCTTCGAGGCAGAGAAGAAATGGTGCCCATTGCCATCATCGTTGTTCGGGATGAAGCCAACGGTGAGGATGCTATCATTGTGCGCAAAGAAGGTTTTGTGACAATCGCCGAAATCGAGACCCCAGATACGAACTGTCTTATCAGCTGAAGAGGTGACGACCAGTTTGCTATCATAGCTGACATCAAGGCCCAGGACAGGCAACTTGTGGCCGTACAGAGTCAAGTAGAGTTTGAGGGAATCAGTATAAAAGACTTTAACGGTCGTGTCAAGAGTGCTAAGGGCGAGGTACTTGCTGTCTGGAGAGAAGCGAACGGCAAGGATGTCGTCGGCCGTTTTGAGTGTACGAGCATGAACAAGAGTTAATTTCGGCATTTTTCGGTTTGTGCCAAGGACTTCTTCTTGGATGACTTTGAGGTCCCAGAATTTGGCTGTTTTGTCTGCTGAACCAGTCACCAAGGATTTGCCGTCCGGGTTCACATGAAGAGACCAGATATCGCGCTCGTGGGCATCAATTGTGTCGAGAAGATTCGACGAGGCGATATCGAAGATTTCGAGCTTACCCTCCCGCGTGCCGATGACCACAATCTTGTCGCCTGGAAGGAACGTGGCACAGAGAGCGTAGCCACAATCAAGGGTCCGCAGGCAGCTCTTAGTTCTTGTGTTCCATATCTTGAGACTTCCTTGAGAGGCAGAGGCAAGCATGCGATCATCCGCACTGAGGGCCAGACATCGAATGTCCGATCTGTGGCCTGGCATATCTACAGACAAGGCTCGGTTGTAGTCTGGCTGTTCCTTCGATTTCTTCTCTTTGGCGGTGACGTCGTAAAGCTCGAGTTGGTTGTTGGTGGTAGCGACCAATATCGAGAGAGATTTGCTTGATTTGCCACCAGCCCAATCCATCGATCTCACTCGACCAGCCGTGCGGACAGTCACGTACGGTACGAAGACCTCGGTGATCAGCACATTGGCCATGTCTACTTCCTTCGAATCTTCTGCATCGATAGCATCTTCGCCGAGCTTCTCTCGCTTCCTCTTCCTCTTTCGAATGATCGATTTTCTTATTTCGTCCTCTGAGCGTATTCTCCACAACTCTACAGCCTTCTCCGAGCCATGAAAGGCAAGTAGGTCTCGCTTAGGATGAAATGCCACAGCAGTTGTTCTGTCCTTGCCGTTTCTGTAAAAGGTGCCTCGGTCTTTGAGCACTTTCTCTTCTGAACCTAGGTCTCTCGACGCACGATGCAATGCTTCCTTGTCGAGTATCCAAGCTCTCATCTCACCATCGTTGCCAGCAGTGATGCAGCCATCCTTATCGGATGACAAACCCAGAGCCCAACACTCGCCGTTGTTTTGAGCCACGTGTGTTTCGATGCAATGCTGCGTCGACAAATCCCATATCTTGATCAGAGCATCTTTGCTGGTGGAGAGCAGGAAGTTATCTGCATCTATATCCGGGAGCTGCGAGTCCCCGTCTTCTCTGGTGCTTGGTGTACTCGACAAGAAATTTAAGGATGTGATCTGGTCTTTGTGACCTCTCAGCTTGAACAGGCCGACTTCTTCTATTAGATCCCAGAGAATGATGTCCGTATCTCTTGAACCACTTACCAGTCGTCCTCCGGTCTGATCGAAAGCGAGCTGTGTGATAGCAGATTTGTGACCATTGAAGGTCGACAGTATTGTTGCTAGCCTCGAGTCCCACAGGCGAATCTTGCCATCATCGTAGCCAACGGCAAAGATGTCAGGGTCTGCCTGGCTCCGCACGATGACGGTGACTTGTGCTCTATTGTCTGTGGCGTGCCATCTTCCCTCAGCTTCACCTCTTTTAATGTCCCATACTAGAACATCCTCGTTTGCACCTACAAAGGCTCTTCCGCCACTCGACCGAGAGGCTGTAGTGTCTTGCTCGGTTCTCGGATCCCAGATGCAGTTGGATGTAGTTGAGCAGATCTGTCCGAACGATTCTGCCTGCTCAAACTTGCTGTGCTGATTAGTAGCTGGCTTTGTAGTTGTCTCAAAGGCTGACTTACAGGTAGGATTTGACCATGTTGTGATATGCTCATCGGCGCAAATGCTCATTTCGTTCTGAACTTTTTGACTTTTTGATAGCAAAGCAAGCAAACACTTTTGGCTGCGGCATGTTCAGGGCGGGTCCCCACACGCTGACGTGCCGCTGCCGGCTAAGAACAATGGTGTACTGCAAGGCACCGCATTTCCTGATACCACACCTGTTGCTATACCTTTTCTTCGTCCTCTGTCTGTGATCCTTGACCAAGATGTTGCTCCTCGACTACGAGAATACGCTTCTGCAATCCATCCTCACCGAAAAGTTCTCGGGTGCGACCCCGCCAGCGAACATTGATCAGGTCGTCTCGGATTTTGATGGAGTGACCTTCCACATCTCCACGCCTACCGCCAAAACCCAAATTCTGATCTCGCTGTCGATAAAATGCTACAAGGAGCTCGTAAGCTACGGCGCCGAGCAAGTTCTTGAACGGGAATATGGAAACTACATCACGAGTCCGGAGCCTGGCTATGACTTCTCCATTTTGATTGACCTTGAGAATCTGCCTGCTGCACCGGAGGAGAAGGAAGAGCTGGTTAACCGGATAGCATTGCTGAAACGAAATGTCATGGCTGCTCCTTTCGAAAAAGCGTTCGATGAATTTGGCACGCTATCCGCAGAGGCTGCCAAATACACCTCCGAGTCTGCCCCTCAGGGTGTGAAGGAGGGCGGTGAGGTCATGGCTATTCACTACCGAGATGAGGAGGCCATCTACATCAAGGCCAGTCATGACAGAGTCACTGTCATCTTCAGCACAGTTTTCCGTGACGAGACAGACAGAATCTTTGGAAAGGTCTTCTTACAAGAGTTTGTGGATGCTAGACGAAGAGCCATTCAGAATGCTCCGCAGGTCTTGTTCAGGAGCGATCCACCACTGGAACTACAAGGTTTGAAAGGTGTTGGCAAGACCGGTGAAAAGGGTGAGGTTGGTTTCATCACTTTCGGTATGTTCAGTCTCAATCCCGTCGTTAGCTCGTGTTGTAGCTTTGTGTCGACCTTTGTATTGATGCTAACCACCTTCTCCAGTCCTATTTCCACGACACTTAACACCACAGAGACGGGAAGCCAACATTTCTCACATTCAGACTTTCAGAGATTACTTCCACTATCATATCAAGGCAAGCAAAGCCTACATCCACTCTAGGATGCGGAGGAGGACTGCCGACTTCCTCCAAGTCCTTAACAGAGCTAGGCCGGAGAACGAAGAGAAGGAGAGGAAGACCGCTAGTGGTAGAACTTTCAGAGTACAAGGCTAGACTGTAGGTGTGCTTGTTGATCTTCACGGCCCAACTTTCAGCCGGATGTTGGGGAGGTGATGTAGCAAAGACCTTCACGGCTAATCTTCGCTTTGATGCCACGCGACGAGGCCTGTGGCCAACAAATACAAAATCGATTTCCGCCTGCGCTCGCTCCTGTGGTCTTGCTGTCACAAAGTTAAAATTACCCAGCGCTTCCAACAGCCTCAAGACCACAAAAAGATAACTGGTGTACTCCTGAAACGCCTCAGGTGACAAAGAGAGGTATGTCAAACACGTTTCTCACCCTCTAGATCTGTCTGACCCTCGGGCTGTAGATGGCAGATCAGAATGACCAAACCGAGACCTCGAGTAGCACGCTCACTTCCAATCACGAACCAAAATCCCGTCTGGACAGTCGTTTCGGCTGTATTATATGTCCTGAACACAAACCCTTCACTCGTCTGAACTGGCTGTCTGATAAATCCCGGGCCGCTAGTCTTGAGTACCATGTCAAAAAGATGCATGCGGAGCACGCCAATAACTGGGAAGACCTGCAAGTTTTACTGCCACCTGCCAAATCCAAGGCACGCAAGGACAGACGATACGAATGTGCGCTGTGTAACGGTGGAAAGCAGTTTCAGAAACGTGGAAAGGGTGCCAGTGGCTCAGCCTCTGCGAATACTTGCCTCGAGCTGCATGTGAAGATGTATCACCCAACCTGGGAAGACAATTGGGAAGTGCTGGTGGTTGAGAAGAGGGGCGCCTACCGGAAGAACTATCTGGGCTATTGACGCTATGTTCTGATGTCTCTGTAGGGCGCTGGGAGGCATATGCAGCGAGCAGTATGGAGGTGGTGGAGTGATAGCACGGGAGCGCACGTGACTTTGACATAAGGTCTTCAGACACTTGAAAACTCGTTTCTTTCTCCTCAGCTAGTCTATAATCAATCCACTACAACTACTCTGCTACCACCTGTTCCTGTTCAAATCGAACGTACGACGACGGATGGAATGGGCAACGATATATAGCTCGAAGTGACACTTGTGGAGCGAACCATACTATAATTTGTGCTTTGGACATAGCCTAAAACTAGGTTGCGGCACTTCTTGGGATTACCATTGGCCAATTTACCATGTTCAAAACCAAGAACTAGAATACGGCACCCTCCAACATCGTGGTCAAGTCGAAGCAGACCAGAAGCGTGATTGACTGGTGCGGGGATTAAGTAAGCAAGCTTTAGGCCTTTTGCGCTCGTTCAAGCTGTTCGGCCGTTATTCTTTGGAGACTTTTTTCAAGCTTTTCTGTTCCGGATGTGAGTGGCTACATCCTCGCTTCATCATGTTTTGACCTTCAGGCAACCCTCTCTTGAACTCAATGATTGGAACATTATTGGAAGACGGCATCCAGGTGTCTACATGCACTGCTTACACTGATCAACGTGTTGCTTGCACCTAGGGCCAAGAAATTCTGCCGCTGCAGTTATAGTGGTTTACCTCTGCAATCCTGGTCTCGCACTCGCTTTTAGGCTGTCACTTCTCCTCTCTACGAAGATGATAGATAAGTACAATCCTTAACCTGACTTTCGTACCAGTTTTTCTCTTTCCTTCTGCTTTCCATGCTGTTGCTCGTGAGGCCAAGATTGAGGCACCGTTCGTTTGACTGACACTAGCATACCACTCGGCTGAACAATGCCTCAAAGGATCGCTGTCATCGGCGCTGGCCCACTAGGCCTCATGGCCGCCAAGAACCTCAAAGAGGACGGCTTTGATGTGACCGGTTACGAGTCGCGGCCGTATGTTGGTGGCTTGTGGAAAGATTCGGAAGACTCGACTATATCCGTCCATGCAACCACAATCTTCAACTCCAGCAAATTTCGTGCTGCAGCTTCAGACTTTCCTTTTGCAGAATCAGACGATGTTTACCCAACAGCAGCCCAGATTCACGCCTACTTCAACCGGTATGCTGACCACTTCAAACTTCGCCCACACCTTCATCTGAGCACACGTGTCAACCAGATTTTACGTGGAGAGAATTGTTGGACACTCCAAATCGAGGATCTAGAAACGAACACATCACGCGTAGAGTCCTACGACCGCATTTGCGTAGCAACAGGCTCCTTCTACACACCCCGCTTCCCCACGCTTGAAGGCCTGGAGAATTTCAACGGTCGCGTCCTTCATAGTATCGATTTTCACGGCTCGGAACCCTTCAAAGACCAAAATGTGCTCCTTGTTGGTATGCATGCCACGGCTCAGGACATCACGAACTCCCTTTCCAAAACCGCACAGCACGTCTACCTCTCACATCGCTCTGGTTTGCTCATGCTTCCACGTTTCAATGAGGATGGTACACCGTTCGACACGTCTATGACGCTTCCTCTGTTCTTCTTCCAGACTTTTGCGGAGACATGGTTTCCAAGAATCTGGACCGGGTTGCTGGACAATATACTGGGCAAGATCTCCGACAAGGTATTCCCGACCAAGAAAGAATGGAAGCTTAACCCAAAACCATCGATTGGTGCTGCGACACCACTGATGGCAGACACAATTTATCCGTTCATGCAATCGGGTTTCGCCGAGCCGGTTGCGAAGGTTCGTCGCATCACTGGCCCGAAAGCGGTCGAGCTAGAAGATGGTCGGGTACTGGATGGCATTGATAGTATAATCTACTGCACAGGTTACCACTTTAACATGCCTGAGTCCTTGATTCCAAGATCCGGTGAAAAGGCTGAAGCATACGACCCATATCCCAATGGCCCAGGTCCACATCCAAGACTGTATAGAAACTGTTTCCCGCTGCATCCGGACCCAGCGATCCGGAACAGCCTTGCCTTCCTCGGTCAAGGTGCCGTCACTTTCCCCGGCTTCTCTCAGTTCGAGCTGATGGCAATGTGCGTGAGCCAGATTTGGCGGGGCAACGCAAAACTTCCGCCGTATAAGGAGATGGTAGAGTGGTATGATGAGAACACAAGATGGAGAGAGCAGCATATGAAGCGGCATAATCAAAGGGCGGATAGCACGTTTTATCCCGCATTCTTGCAGTTTGCGCCGCAGATGCACTGGATGCATGAGACGGCCGGAACTGGCATCTACAGTAATCTTGACGGTTTATTCAATGGAACATTTAATTGGAGAGCTTGGAAGCTGTGGTGGGCTGATGGAGAGATGTATAAGTTGTGTACAAAAGGATTATTTACACCGACGATGCTTAGACTCTTTGGGAGTACGGAGGGTAAGGGTGGACGAAGGGCGTTGGGGTGGGAGGAGTGTAGGAGGAGAATGAGGGAGGAGAACGAGGCTTGGAAAAGGGCGAGTGAGAAGCGGAGAGAGGAGATGGAGAGGGAAAAGAAGTAGTCGGTAAATTAGTTTTTAGGAACTATATGTGCTGGCGTCATTTAATGAACATTCCCAACGTCAGCAATAGAAAGGTTTGAGATTAAAGTGTCATTGCCCCCCATATTGCTTGAGCCTATGTGCATTTCGTTCTTGTCGTAGCGGATGCAATTTGATATTCTGTATGATATAGTTTCAGAGACTTTCTGCCCGTCGAAGCATTGCTTCGCATATATCCGATCAAGTATAAGCAGCATGGTCCAGTCGTTCACGAGGGAAAGTGCGGAAGGCAGTGCACCGGCTTGGCTGTCGATAGTGTACTGCGTTTATGCCTGAGGCATAAAGTGTTTCTGCATAGCATCATTTCAAAAGATTGCAAAGGAGGGGTCATTAACTTTTAGTGTGATCCAACTTATTGCTCGCAACCGTCCAACTCTATTAATGTGGCCAATCAAGCGGACTTTAAAGCTCCACGTAGACATGCATTTTCCCATTTCATTGGGCAGAAGCTCACTTGCGCTTCTGACACCACCTATAACTATCAGACTTCTTCAGCATAAACTGCAACTTGAATACTACATATTTACCAAAATTTCCTCACCACATGTATAATCAACCTTCCAGCAGCACACTAAACGAGCATAGCATCATCCCAACCTTGGAGCTTCATCCTTTACCTTATTTGGATTAGTGCCTTCTCAAATCCTCTGGTCTAACAAAGTCAGCGTTAAGTAACCATTGGTGAGGCAAGTCCCTTCTCGCGTCAGATAGCCACAGTTCCTAACATAGAGAGTAGTGCCTCTTGAATGAATGATTCAGGTTCTGGTACAAACACATTGTTCTCCGTCCTTTTCCTAGTCGAGTTATTTAAGACAACCGCAAGTGTTAAGAATAAGTCGACCTTAAGAATGGGCCAAGAGTACATGCCCAATTCCACAGACATAGTTCAGCCAATAGTGGCCGCAATCAGTGGCAACAACACGATCCAGTATATAGGCCTGGGACTGTCAGTCATGCTAGTGTGCTTCGAGGTCCTTAAGATTGTCTTGCAGCACCGCCGCCACCAGAACCAGATTCGACTTTCAACTGCTCAGAACGAACCATATCATGGCGACAGAACCCCATCGATCCAAAACCCAGAAACCAAGTTGGTACCGTCGAGGTTGCTACTGGCGGAACATAATCGGATTGTGAATATGTTGGCGGATGCGGAGGATCAGTGGTCACAGCCTGATCGTCGGGCTGGGCCAGATTTCTGCAACAGCAACGACACACTAGCCTCGAAAGAATTCGGCCAAGATGTTGCAAAATCGAGCTGGTCTGAGGCTGAAAGTGGTCAGTTTGCAAGGAGCAATGCATCTGACACCACCCAGGTAAGGAGTTCGAAAGAATTTGGCGCAACTAAGTGCCCTCAATGCTTGGAGAAATCATCGAGAGCCACAAGCTTTTCAGGTACCACTTCTGAGACGCTCTGATGGGCATGATAAGGCTACCAACAGGCGGCCCTGTGGCGGCGATGGAATGGTTGATTTGAAAGTTCGATTGAATGCTCAAGTACTGATTAACTATCCGTCTTTCCCAATAAAGTAACGTTTGGTAAACGAGCTCATTGATACCTATGTGTTAGTGGTTCAAGGTCTCGAAGAACAATCCATATGGGTCTGGCAAGCATGAATTTATCCACTGAGCGTATGCGTTAGGGCATTTAGGGTCTCGATGAGTCAAGTCATTTGATCTGGTATCAGTAATGGATTGGGGAGACATGACTTTGATAGTCTCATTCTGAGTGGTATATTTGGTTACTATTGGGTGATCAACAACACTTCACACAAATCAGCCGATGATCTTGTCCTATTGTTAGATATGATAGTCGCATGTCCCTTCCGTAGGATAAGTCAAAAGTCGATACTGGTTGATGCACATGCACCCGTCGTTGAAAAGAGGAGAAGCTTAAACCCCCCGACATGTTCCACAAAATCTTGCCAGGAAAACCCCTAAGCCGCAAATGGTTAGTCTTCAGCCTTAAAATAAAGCTCGGTCTGGGCTCGGTGCGATCCAGCAGATCGTGCCGAGCGGAAGGCTGGCGCTTGTTGTCAAGAATTCGGGTTGATGTCTTCTGCTTGTGTCAGTGACGTTGACCAACGGCCATATACTCCGGTTTGCATCGCTGAATAATCTACCAGTCCAGTGTTTGTATGATGGCTAGTGGAACCTCTAACCTGTCAGTTCTATTGGCCACATAGCTGAAGCTCGAGTCATGTTTGTTTTCCATGATTTTAGCCTTAAAAACTTGATCATTATTACGATATGCTAGTATTCATGTAAGGCGAATCGTCGGTGTCAGAGCCATTGGAACTCGCTTTCGTTGCTGGGAAATTGATCAAAATTACTACTTCAACATTTCGTCATAGCCTTGTCGGAATCGTCATTGGCGACAATGTCATGTTCTGACTCAGTCATTAATATCATAGTGTCCCTCATGCAAGCTCGCTTCGCAATGGGTGATTGACGTTGTTATGATGCCCATCGAGCTCAGCCTTATTCATGTTATTTGATCTAAATTTTCCTTTCTGTTTATTCTTGTCAACACCAGAAAGTTCCGACTATGTTTCTGCAGGACTAGCCACAGTGGAGCTCGGAGGCGTTTCCAAGGATGAGATTTGTGCTGATCTACGCCTTCGTTGTCGGGCTATGAACCATGCAACTAGTACAAGTAACAGTACAACTCCAACAGCGGCTTCGACTCCTATGCCAGCTTTTGCTCCTGTGGAAAGGCCAGTAGCTTTCATCTGATTGCCTGGAGCGGTCGGACTCAAATTAGTAGATCCACTCGTATTGCTCGCTGTTGATGTGGTAGATGTAGTGGCAGCAATAGCACTAGACGTGCTCGTGCTCGGACTGAAGCTATGATAAACGTTTCTGTTCCGGAGGTTGTCAACCCGGCTTCTTTGAAACGAATTTGAATTGGATATGCCACCTGAAACGAGTTTATTAGACTTGGGTCGAGACTGAATGTTCTTGTCGAAACAACGCCTTGATTGTACAAGCCGCTCAAAAACCGTGACTGGCGTCGGAGTGGAGAGAAGACTTCCGCATGCCCAGTAACTGTCCCCTGCCGACACTGAGGGACAAAAGTACGACCTATAACGTGTTTCAGTACAAGTTTGTCGCAAAATGTATCAACTTGTTTTCAAGACTCACTGAGGACAACAGAAGATTATGGTCTCTCCCGAAGCTGTGCTCAAGCCTGTGTATGGGCAACAGGATTTATATTGCGAGGGACAAACGGCAGGACTGTAGTAGCTGGAGAACCAACCCCAACCGACAGTGTAGAAATATCCTGATGGGCAGCAGGTAGAAATCGCGCATCCCTGGGTTTCGAATGTGTATGGCCAGCCTAAGCCCCAGGTCTGCAAGTCGTACAGGTTGTTCAAGCAATTTGGAGGGAAGGAAAGCGAGGTGACCAGAGCTCCCAGATTAGTAGAGGAAGCAACAGTCGGAACGGTCGTTGCTAACGCTGTCGTTTCCATTCTGTATGCATATACCGTCAATGCTTCGCCTTGGGTTTGGCAGATATTGTATGTTGACTGAGAAGACGCAGCAGCTGGAGTTTGGGAAAGTAAGTAGGTACATTTACTTTCTCCTGGAGCTCACCTCATCCTCAATAGGACTAGATCTCAGCGACCAGCAGAGGGATCGCTGAGAAGATCCAGCCACGAAGAGCTGAAAGTAGCCTAGACCATTCAAGCTCTTCGATCGGAACCAATCATGTAGGAAATTTTTCACTTAATGAAGGACAGAACAACGAGATGTGGGGTAACCTATCCTTGTTATGGAAAGTCACCCATGTCCCGCAGCAGAAATGCAAGATCATTCGAACACATCATATCAAGTCGCAAGAACTGTGTTGTCACGTTGATTAACATCCTCATTCGAACAGGAACCTGTTCCAGTACCGCTGATGGGTCGAACCCGTTAGTTTGCTTGCTTTGTTTGATGCTGGTAAACTCAGCAAAACATCCGCTCTACTACTTTGCAGATATTACAATTCATGTGACATGTGTATCAAACAAAACAGTTTCCAATCCTGAGTGTCTGCACATGTGCAATAGAAACTTATTATATTTTGTGTGCAAGTATTATTTAAGTAATGTTAGGTAGCGTTTCTGAAACGAATAGTGGCGTAGATCAAATCTTGGCTGCCTGCATTAATGGGCTTGATCTTTCCAGCAGGAACAAACCAAACTACTTAGTACTTAATTATTCATTCCACAGCGTAGCACTTCTCAAATCTCTTTGAAAGATGCTTCTGTCATCCAGAATGACGCAATTCAATTCTTACGTTTATTCCTATTTTGATTTTGTTCAGCCGCTTTTATGGCCAGTGCGCCCCAACGCAATCATCCAGCTGTAGCCGCCAGGCTGTAGCCGCCGACTTTCCCGATCGTTAACTGCAAACTCCGATACTCTCAGCCGCCAAAGTATGCATTCCAGCAAACGCCATTCGGTGTAGTGACCCAACTGTCAAATTGAAGCAAGCTAAAACAAAACATCCAACCCTGAAGTTTCACTCCGTCTCATTCCGTTGTGAGCGCATCCATGAAACAATACACAAATGAGGCTGAGCTAGGTTGTTAATGAGACTCGCAAATACGAATTTGCTTTCTACTAAGTTCTTTGAATCCCTTTCTCTCATGTTTGAAACTTCTACAACACGTTTCAGCAGTACTTTTGTTTTTCTTATTCAGTAAATACTGGCAGCAGATGTGGGCTTACAGCGAGCAGATTTACTTCGAAACTCGGCGGTTGATACACGATCAGACTACTAGTTGATTGTGATCACTTCCACTCGCTACGCTCCGCTATGGCACACGGACTGAATCCGGGTGTTAGCGCCTACGAAGGTATCTGGACGGACTGGACAAAGGGAAGTGTCTGGGGGCACACGTTAACGCTGAATCCAACTAAAGCCACCATCTTGACCAGCTCGCTGGCGATTTTCGTCACGCTTTGTGGGATTCAACTCTGGACTATTATTCGATATATACTTCACCAGTGGGGCGTATCCCTTCAACCACAACCATTGACCCCTCATCTCAGCAAACAGCAGCTCATACTGAGGAACGCAAGTTCCGCTCTCGAGACGGCACGATTGATGCTGGAGCTAGCATGGACTGCTAAAACTAGCACAGGCAAGCGTTCGTCACGTGCATATATCATCAGTCTATCGGCCACAGTTTTCGCAGTCTTGTTCCTAGCTGCAGGAGCTTTCTCTGGCCAGGCGATCAGTGGTGCTTCAGCAAATGGGGCCTCGGCAGTTCTCTTAAGAAGTGATCATTGCGGGCTTTGGAATGAGACATATCGGAACGTTGTGGAGACTAGAAATTTGTCATCCACAGAGGACTTTAGTTTGTTCAACAAGCACACTGCCATGAGAGCTCACGACGTAAGGTTGAGCCTAGAATATGCTCGAATTTGTTACATGTCAGAGACTCCCACGATTGATATGGCAAACACTTGCCATACTTTCAAAGAACCTACAGTGGGCTGGACGGCGCCTCGCGTTGGCTCCTGTCCATTCGCGTCGCAAATATGTCACAACTTATCCGACACCATTGTTCTGGACACAGGTGATATTGACTCACATGAGGATCTCGGCATCAACGCGCCTCAAAATGATCGCCTGAGATATCGGAGAGTTACGACGTGTGCTGTTCTCAACGACACATCTCGTGTACGTGGTTGGAACGGTCTAGTGGCGAACAGCTCAAGCCCTAACCCGGTACCAGAGGCTGCCTATGCATACTATGGTCCCTCGGTTGACCAAAATACCGCCTGGACATACTCTTACACAAACTTTGCTTCGTTCTACAACAACTTCAGCTACAAAGTAACAACACCTTACCATTTAGACGTTGAACAAGCATTTGCACCTTCGGATCCTGAAATAGGCAGCAGCGGTTTTGTACCTATCCCAGAACTTGCGCAAAAGAATGCCGATGTGGTGTTGTTCTTCTTGAGTTTCACGGGAATGTATTTGGGAAAGGTTGAAGACCCATGGTTTGCTGCACACAAAGAACACGACTTCAGCAATAGAAACACTTTTCTCCAGAAGCGATATGCTCGAGACGCTGCAATCAGCACTATTGGCTGTACAGAAACACACAAGTTTTGCACCAGCAACGATACCTGCACAGATTTTCTTGGCTTTATTCAGGTGCAGAATGATGCCCAGTTCAACACTGCTCTTACACCTCACCAGAATGCCACCTTCAATCGAATGTTGCGAGCCGTTGTTGCTTCGCGTCTATTGAATGTTGTCGGATTCCTCCCGAACTCACCGCTATTGGCAAACAACTTAACTATCTCTGGGAAAAGTGGAGCTGTGCTGTCACAAGTCTTGCCCGACAATCAGTGGAAGCTTGAAATACAGTACTGGCACGCCTACTCAATGGCTCAGCTACAGCGAACGATCGTCCAATGGGCTAGTAGTCAAATAGTTTCGGATCCTCAGTGGCTGGTTCCAGCTACAGAAGAACAGGATGTCTGGTTCTGTGACAGCTTGATTGTGCCATCAGCTTCGTACCAATCATTTAGTGTTGTGGCAATCGTATTGTTACTTGTTTTTGGAGCATTAATCATCGTGACCAGTATATTTATCGAAGAACTGGGTACATCAATTCGGAAATGGTTGGGGAGACCAGGGTCATGGAAGCATTGGGATTACGATAACATGTTTGAACAGGGCATGAAGTGGGTTGACGATCAACGAAAGCGACACTCGAGAAACAGGGCTACAAGCATCGCAACCCGAGAACAGAATTCTGCCCTGACACCTTGCCCTGCACACTGGCAAACCAGGATCAATTTGTCACAAGGCATGATGTTGCATATTCCAACCAAAACGGACTGTCAATTCTGTGCGCGGTCACCAGATAACTACGGTAGCTTTCCAGAAAAGTTCTAGTTAGCTGTAGATAACTAATCAACCAATGATATTGATCCAGGAACAAGCAGCGACGTTCAGATTGCTATTCGTAGGCCATAACCCAAACCCTCTCGGATCACTTCTCAAACCCATTTCGGATCTCGAGATCCATTCAAGCTCTTCGATCGCAACCAATGATATCAGAAATTTTTCGTTTAATCAAGTACGGTACACCGGGATCTGGGGTGATCTATCCTTGTTCAATAGAAGTGGGAGGTCTTTTAAATAGAGCATCTGTAGAGCGTAGCAAGTGCTTTTGTCGTATTGGCCAACCCACTTAAGTGAACTGGACCTGTTCCAATACCACTGATAGGTCGAGCTCCACATTAGTTTGTTTGCTTTGTTTGAAACATGTAAATGCCCGAATGTCCAGCAAAATGGCTGTTACCTTGCAATTTTAATGTTCGCGCGCAATAATGTTCCGTACAAATATGTGACCAGTGCTACATGCTGAGCTTCTTGATCAGGGAAACTTCGTTTTTCTATTTCCCATTAGTGTACTATAGGTCCATAGGATGCAGAAGTTTTGGGCACCAAGATTAGGAGTGCTTTGGATAGATCAAGAAGACTTCAAAGCATTGCATCCGTTTGAAGCGTGCAATATTTCATAGAGGCGGCGTAGCTCATATAATTCCGCTTGTGGTCTTTCGTTGGAGCTAAGTTAGTTCAAGATGAAAACATAAAACGTGGCCTATGTACATTAGTGACCCAAGAACTTGGTTCTGTTGTCCAAGTTAAATTAGACTGATCCACAGAAACAGGCGAATGATAATGTCACATGGGCTTGGCATTTATGAGCCACCAACCTCTACTTTCTTCCTCAATCTTCATCCATCAGAACAACCCACAGTACAGCAGCATCCACTGTTTTACTCAATTTATCCAAACGGGCTCTGGGACTATCCCTGGTCTCTCCAACATCTAAGATCATTTGCTAAGCATTCGCCTTCATGACTGACGTGTCTTTTCTGGTTCGGCAGCTGCACCTGCTAAGCGCCCACCATTTTCATGCGCCTACCAACTCCAGTCACTGGCACTGGAACAGCCATTTGAGCATGCCATACATGGCTCATCCCGGCGGCTGCTGGATCAAAGCCATACGAAACGAAATGATTCAAGATCTTGCGAGCGACATTTGTTCCGTTTGGCCCCGAGCGCTTTTCGAAACCACATACGACACTATTCTTATTGCAGCACCTACGCAGTGCACCTTACAGTATACCTCCACCCTACTATGCAAAGCCATTATTTGAAGTTGCCATTCGCCCTTGACATCGTCGTTGCGCATCGCGAATGAGCATTGGGTCATGCTTACGACCGGTTGCGACCCTCCTGCATTGATCTGCATAGCCTCGTCGTATGAAAAGAGTCTATGCTGGACGCTCATTCCTCAAGGGGGGTAGTGCAATTTCTGTTTATAAACAGGCTTCTGTACTCAATGGGCGGGAATCAGGTAAACAAGGAGAGCCGCAATTCAGGTCCCCATCAAGTCGGTGAGATGTCTTTCTACGTGTTATGTGTATTCGAGTCCACTTTGATATTGTATTTCTCTCATCCAATGCGTTTATCGTCTCTGGTTCCGTAACCGCAGCCAAGAGGGCTAGATACGTTTTCCCATCTCTAGCTAGCTGAAAGAGATATTATCTTCTGCTCATCTCTCGAGTCTGCTGGCCAGTACTTACCTAGATGGCAGATATATTAATTCCAGCAGGGAGTATACACGAGGGTTTCTGGACAGATTGGACAAAGGGTAAAATCTGGGGACTCACGTTGACGCTATGTCCGACAAGTGCCACTATTCTGACCAACTCACTGGCCATGTTTGTTACGCTCTGCGGCATCCAACTCTGGTTCATCATTCGGTATACATTATATCAGCGTGTTCGATCCCTCCAGCCGCAAGTGCCTACTCCAGACATCTCATACCTTCGCAAAGAACAAGTCATCTTGAGGAACGCAGGCTCTGCTCTCACAACCGCACGGCTTATGTTTGGGCTGGTCTGGAGTTCTCGAAAAAGCCCGGATCGGCCATCAGTTCGCACATCTGCCATTGCTATATCCGCCACAATCTATGCCGCACTGTTCACGGCCGCGGTGATTTTCTCCAATAGGGCTGTAAGTGTGGCTTCCGCAGATGGTCGTTCAACAGTCCTATTGAGAAGCAATAAGTGCGGAGTTTGGAACAACACTTACCTTAATATTGCGCAAGACATGAATTATTCCAATGATGACGAGTTTAGCTTGTTCACCCAATTCGTTTCCAAAAGTCTACACAATGTCCAGCTCAGTCTCGAGTATGCACAAGAATGCTATTCATCCGAGGTGGGGCCTCCTGATATGTCATCTACCTGTCACACACTCAGAAATTCGACCGTAGGTTTGAGGCCTTCCTACGCAGGTTCATGTCCTTTCGCGCCGAACATGTGTCATGACATGTCAGATATCGTTGTCTTGGACACGGGCGATATCGATTCGCACAACAATCTTGGCATCAATGCGAGCCCCGGTGATCGCCTGAAATATAGGAGAATTACGACTTGTGCAGTTTTAAACAGCACTTCGTATGTACAGGGCTGGAACGGAACGCTTACAAACAGCGTAGGCCCGAGGCCTGCGCCAGAGACGGCTTACGCATATTATGGACCCTCCTTAAACACAAAAACCGACTTTACCTATTCGTATTCAAATTATGCGTCATTCTTCACCAATTTCAGCGCCAAAGTGACTAACTCATACCAAATCGACGTTGAGCAGGTATTTGCGCCCACCGAGCCGGCAGGAACGATAGATGATTTCAATCCAATTTCGGAGCTGATACAAGAACAAGCCGACCTGAATCTAATCTTTTTGAGCTTCACAGGAATGTATCTAGGGCAGGTTAATGACCCATGGTTCTCCGCGCATAATGAGTACAGGTTCAATAACAAGCTTTCCTTTCTAGAGAAGCGATACTCTCGGGATGCGGCAATCAGTGTCATGGGCTGCACAGAGCAGCATAATTTCTGTACAGGCAACAACACTTGTACGGGTTTCCTTGGGTTCAATCAAGTGCAGAATGTAGGCGCATTTAACACTGCCCTCACTCCCAACCAGAACGCAACCTTTGATCGACTATTACGTGCTGTACAAGCGTCCCGTTTACGGCGTATTGTTCAGTATCTCTCAGCAACAACCACGCCACTGAAGGCGAGCAACCAATCGATTGCTGGTAACAGTGGTGCAGTAATATCACAAGCATTGCCTGATAATCAGTGGAAGCTTGAGCTTGAATTCTGGTATTTTATCGCAATGGCGCAGTTACAGCGCACAGTCGTTCAATGGGCGACCGGACAAATTGCGCCAGATCCACAATACGTTCAGTATCTTCTTCCACCTACTGACGCACAAGATCGTTGGTTTTGCGACAGTGTGGTTGTCTCGTCAGCTTTCTACACATCTTTTCGTGCTCTGGCGATTATTCTCATCCTTATTTTTGGAATCTTGATTATCATTATCAGTCTATTCATACCAGAGAAGCAGTGGAATCATGATGACATGTTGGAGCTTCATCGCATTACAACCAGAGCCCAACGAAGATCTTCGGGCTTACCAAGGAGCAATATGCATCATTCACCACACCGACCATTTAGAAGTAGTGGAAGTTCAGCATGGATGACTGCGCCACCAGTACCAGATGGCGGTAAAAGTCCTTCCCAGGCGGTGCCGCTCCACTCCTCTCCCTTCCCTTCTGTCAGCGCTCAGATATCTCCTTTAGTGACTGATCATCAGACAAGGTCTACACATACCTCCTGGCCAGCAAGAGGTTCGTGGATGACTATCAGTCTAAGCAGTCGTGACTCAGTATCACCAGAAATTCCCATGAACATGCTCAATATAAGAAGCAATGGCAAGCAACCAAATTTTGTGCCAATGCCATGTCCTGCTGCAATGCCACAATATTTTAACACGAATCAGAAACTTAATACTCCTGCTCATCAAGATACATATTGGATATAAAGCGCAGCTCAGCAGCTATCCTCAATGCTAGAAAAATATATTGTTTCAAACCCAAGAAACAAGAAGAGAAGCCTGTTAAACATCAACCAAGCGGCTCAATCACTCATGGTCTCTCCAAGATCTAAACTCATGGTTCTAGCGGAATGTCCAAAGAAGGCCTCTACCAACCATCACCATTCCTAACGCTACTATCACGGACATCACGGTCTTGGAGTTCCTCTCTCTCCCGATCACCCCTACCTCGAACGACACCTCCACTAACGCTTCTATCGATCAATCCTGTACGTGTTAACACGATATTTCAAGCATGAAAGGATAATATTGGATTACCAGTGGGACTGTCGATAGGATAAGCCATGACTACGCTAGCAATAAAAGCAAGGAGTAATGTGATAAACTTCATTGTGGTGCCGAGTATGAGTGAAGCTTGAGTGGTGTGAAGATTCAGATAATGTGGTGTCAAGAACTAGGCTGGCTGAGATCGTTCAGTATGGATGAAGGATTCAGATCAAAGATTTTCATTCGTGGAATGTGTGGGACTGCTTGCTGGTAGAAAAACCACCGCTGGGACCACAGAATGGAGATTCAACTATATACTCACATCACAACTGGACCTCGACTACCATAGCACTGGCTACGAGCCCCCGATATAGAACCGAAGCGCGCAACACGATATGGTCAACGGCTATCACATGGTCGAAACCGAACTGACGACGATGAACCATGATCTCACCAATGTAGGTAGACACAGAAGTTGAAGGAGGGTAGATCTCGAGTTTCATCGATGATGAGCACGAAGCTGCGCAGCGCGCATCATTGGGTACAGCCAGGAGCTGTCGCATACACGACCAGATCAGGTATGGGTTGACACAAGACCCTGAGAAGAATGAAGAAGAAAGTACGAGATGAAGAAACGCAAGGCTCAAGGAGTTGCATCATCGCCCAGACAAAGATTGGATTAATGTCACAGCCAGAGCTCTCGAGCGGCGCCGCAAATTTGTCGACTCGCTCCACAGCGGTAAGGTATCCGCTTATCGATTTTTTCGCTGCACAGACCATCACAGTAGGTTCATACTACGAACATGGCCTCGCGACAAGACGCTTTCGAAGGCAGCCATACCCAATCGAGATTTCGCGAGTTCATCCTACAGGTTTGACGGGAGTTAGGAGACATGTGTTCACTGGTGATGGCAGCATTTCGACCATGTTTGAGAACAAGTCATATGTGTCGCATACTGAGGTTTTCCTATGCCCGTGTGCCTGCATGAAACAATAGTTGCGAGCCTATCAGTGATTAGCAAGCGCCCGGAGATGGTCTTGGCGCTACCTTAATCAGCGATGTTCCAAGAGGTGTCGGGTTTTGGTAAGCTGCGAGTCGGTTGCTTGATCGTCCAATCACGAGCGTTATTGAGCCCATCAGTTAGCGAGCTTTTCCCACATCAGTTATGTTACAGTTTCCAAAGCTCAAGATCTCCATTTGCACTCACCCTTTAGGTTAGCAACAGGTAACGATTCACTTGCGGAACGAGCCCTGAACCCTTTTGAATGCTCGACGAAAGTTGTCGTGTCAGCCTTGCAACAGCGCATGCTAGCCGAAAAAGTTGAATCATGAGACGCTGGTAAACTACATCGAAGCCGTGATGCATGCAATTAATGCGCAATGGGCGCAAACTACCAGTTCCTCCAACTCTACTTCTGGACACGGTCCGAACGAGGACAGAAGTAACGGAGCCGTAGGCTTGAAAGACTCGGCCTGAAGCTCTCCGCGAGCACAGTCCAGCGTTAACGGTCGTAAAGGCAACTCATCACATTTCTCTACCAAGACATCCTGCCGTTTCGGCTCACTGGAGTGATTCGAACAGAAAGACATTCAGAATAGCTAAGACCTATACATGCCGTGATCGTGATCCATTCATGCACATAAACCAACCCGTTCAGATTACTTCGCTAACGTCAAAAACCCGTGCTTCATTTCTCAAACCCATCTCGAATTTCCAAGAACTTGAGATACCTATCCCTTGTCCATCTCCTCGCTCTCTTTCCCCATATCAACATCGGTGCTGTCAACATTAACACCACGAAACTAATGACACCAACCTCAATAAACGAATTCTGCAAGCTCGAATCGATCCAATAACTCGCCACGAACGTGAAGATCATTGCTAGCGTGTTGTTCACCACCGCAACACCCACCATACCCTCAAGAACCATATCCGGATAACTATCCGCAAGGTACGTGATACTCAAGTCGCCGGCACATCCGTAGCCGAAACCAATGAAGCCGAGCCCAACGTACGGTGCAGGCCAGCTCCATCCTTTCGAGGAGCCGATACCGAAGAGCCACATGCCTGTTGGGAAGATCGCAGCACACAGGAACATCAGCCAGAGGCGGTACTCAGATTCCATGACACCTTTGTTGCGCTTGGTCATGTAGAGCATGAATTTATCGCTGCAATAGCCGCCATAGAAGCAGCCAATGACTGATCCGATCAGACAAGGAATATTCATGTTACCAACGGCGGCATCGGAGTAGTTCCAGGGATCTTCATACCAGTTGTCCTCTTCGACAGTCAGGTAAAATGTCAAGCAGACGTTCTGCATGCCCCACTGCAATCCGGCATACCATACAGCTGGGAACGTAAAGACGCGCATCGTGTGCCAGAGCCGGTTGAAGTATTGTTTAAAACCCCAGCCCTTGAGGTTCGGCGCTGGAGTGATAGGGCGAATGCGCTGCCAGTAGGTCGTTTTGCGAGAGTAGGACGCAGATAAGCGGTGGCGAGCAAGTTCGGAAGGAAGGCGATCGCGCTGAGGTGGCGAATCCGAATTGACGCCTTCTGGGAATTTGGCATTCTTTTCCTGTCGGAGTTCATCGG
>JAPDRQ010000264.1:0-38047 GCA_030247915.1 Neophaeococcomyces mojaviensis | reverse complement strand
ATCAGGTTTACAATCCACCGCAGATGCTACCAACACAAACGTTGAACCCCACCGCAGTGGCCAGCGCAACAGGCAAAGCAAAGAGGGATGATTCGCAAATCGCCATGGAAATGGATGAGCCTATAAACATCATTGGAGATTCTCACCTGCCGGTGTCGTGGGACGCAGACAAGTTCTGGTGGGCTGGTGTCGGATTGGTTGCTGTTGGCGGTGTGTTGTACATGTATCCTGCGTCCAAATGAAAAAAAGAGCCGGATGAAATATTTGCACCAGCATTGAGTCGCGAGAAAACTGAACTTGTCGGGCAATAAGAGGAGACGCTACAGAGACAGTCCCACATTGCGGCTCAGAAAGTCACTGTTTCATGACACCATCTCTTGAAGTGGCTGATCTTCGACAGAACTCCAGGCCGATGCTGAGCTATTCTCCTTTTGGATATACAGACATGTGAGCACCACTTGGATTGCGCAACAAGAGCTTCTAGGCCCACATCACAAGATAGGCAGGTCGGAATACTTGAGATGGTTCCTTCTAACATCAATCAAAGAGCCCACTCTCAGCTTCGTTGAGCTAGTCCAAAATCCGGATGCATCAAGCTCACCTTCTAGCTCGGCACGGTCGTGGGCTACCACCATCAATCCCTTACTATGCACATGAGCTCAGCAACGACGCGGAAGCGATGGAGGCTCAACAGATTATGAATAGGTTGGAACACGCGTATTCTGCCATATCCACAGCCGATATCAGCATAATGCAGACCATTATGCAGTGAGAGGCATGGAGAATATAAGCTTCAGTCTAGAGGACTGGAAGAAGGGGCGGAAGGATGCCAGCAAACGTGTTGAAAGGAGATGATGAATAACATGCCGCCGCGCGGTTCCATGGTCGAATCGCTAGTATCATATTGGATATGGATATCATTGGGAAGCATTGAGGATGACCTTCTCCTATTGAGACCTCTCCTTTGCATTTTGATATATGCTTCTCTCACCCGATAAGCCAATGCTGTTTTTCTACCAGTCGCAAGACCATATTGTGAAGCTCAAGGTTACACTTTCCCCCCGCCGCGTTTCCCGATTCGGAGCTTCCTCAGAACTCATTCCCCACCACTTGAAATTATATCCGTATTTCGTATCAACCATCAGGACAGACTGATTCTGGATTTTATTTTTTTTAAGCGGTCGACCTGCGTTCCTGAAGGCGCAACTTTTGTTAGGATACCCTTGATAACTTCCAAGTTGACATGTTGGCCTGATCTCGGAGCAAAAAGAAGCCGATCTCTACCCGGACGAAACGAGGTCAACACCCCCCGTCCGATTGGCTGATTCATCATCTTCTACTTAAAGACCACCAAAGACGGCAGGTACGCTCGTCGTATCCGGACTTGACTTCAAAATAGAAAGGATCAGGAAGAACCCCTTCGAGACAATTGTTGACTGGTTGCGAGTAAGTATAAGAGCACCATCTGCCGCAACAGAGACGAAGCACGCAAGGTACCACTTCAAGGCAAAGCGAACATCATAACACCTAAGTATGTCTGACGACACACCGGTCTCGCCGACAACCGGCAAGCCGTTTCCCAAGTCGCAGACCTACGATGGAGGATGCCATTGCGGCAAAGTCAGGTCCGTGGTCCTCCCTTATCCCATTCTCCTCCACCAGCCGCTCCAAACTCTTCGCACCTTCATTTCATTCTCCAGCCTATTATGCCCAACCTACATGCAGCCGGCCCATGCTCACAATTTCAACCGCAGTTTCACCGTCAAACTCTCACCACCCTTCCCTGAGATGAACGTCACACAATGCGACTGTAGCATCTGTCACACAAACGGCCACCTCATGGTCTACCCGCTTGAATCACAGATTACATGGCATTCCGGTAAGGACGAAATGGCCGGCTATACATTTGGACCTGCCAGAATCACGCACTCGTTCTGTCCAGTTTGTGGAACCAGTATCGGCGGAAAGAGCAATGACCCGAATTTCTTTGCGAACAATCGAGCTATCAATGTAAGTGGCAATGACCGAAGGTGATAAAAGGTAACCAATGAGGACTGACACTGATTGACCACAGGTACGGACTTTGCGAGGTGTGGATTTTGATACGCTCTCGGTGAGGAAGATTAGTATGAAGGATGCGGTGCCTCCTGAGGCTAAAGACTTGAGCTAGTAAGTACTTATTGTTCATCCTGCGGATCGGGGTGCATGAAAGTGCTCCATTCATCCATTAGGTGTACCATAACAGACAACACTAACATCAAGTGTCTTTAGCGATGCATCGAAGTATCCTAGCAGTCCCTATGGTGCGCGGATAATATGAGGGTATAGTAGACGCATTGCCTGCGCTTTAAGGTTTCTTTGAAGTGTCTCTCGCTGCGAATTAAAAACATCTTGAACGCTAATTCATTGACCGATACCTGTTTTTGGCATTGTTCTCTTTCCCACACCTGCTTTAACACGAACGCACTATCCATTCATACAACATACCTAGGTTTATACTGAAAGGCAGGACTGAATGTAACCTTCCACATGACACGGATACTTCACACGAGATAAGGCAGGAGTTTAGCTCCGCAAGAAGTTGCTTTTAGTTGAATCCTCTTAACATTATTGCTTGGATGTTACCATAACAACCTACAATTCAGCATTTTTATTTACGTCACCCTAAAATCAATTTTGATAGCATTACAGCAGTTCCTTGACCAGTGTTAACAGGGCAAAATGCTCCAGTAAATAGCCAGCGTAACAATAATGCTTACACGTCTACAGATACGTGACCAGAACAATATCACGATCACCTGAAGCTCGAGAAGTCGCTTGGCATGTCTTTGAGTTATCATCCGAGCCGAGCCACGCTAGTCAGAAACCGTTCTCCGAAGATTGATGGTCCACAATCCGCCGAACTGCTTCGGTTGTCAACCTGTCGGTTTGGTCGGGATTCATCCACCCTGCTAGCTAAACCTGGACTTTCGGGTCTCGAAAAGGTTACGAGGTCTGCCACCTAACTTGCACAGGGAAAGATCCCGCGTTTACCATCAAAACCGCGAATTCGGAATATGTGGAGAGACCGATGGCTTCTTTACTCCAGGATGTCTTCGTCCCCCAGCCCAAACACAGAAGCGTGACCCATTACGGTGTTTGGGAAAAAGTGAAGCAGAAATCTGCCTCCAACTGAAGTCCAAGACGACCTCTGGTCTTCAATTCTGCTAGTACGCGCTTCGTTGTCTATACTCACCTCATCCGCGCCATCTACTCAACTTTGACTTGTCCATTACCCGATTGTCACAAGGCACTCCATGACCAAACCGTTCCGCATCATAATCGTCGGCGGAGGCATAGCAGGCCTCTCCGCAGCGATCGCGCTCCGCAAGGCAGGACGTGAAATCACGGTGTACGAGCAATCGGCTGACAACCGCGAAATCGGCGCTACGATATCACTGCAGCCAAACGCCTCAAAGATTGTTGAGCAAATATGGGGGATGCACGATGTACTGCTGCAGAAGGGCGGCATGGTCGATGAAGGGTTTCAGATATACAACACTAATGGCGAGTTGCAACTGAGTATCCCGCTCAAAACGACCGCCAAATATGGCGCCGAGCGAATGGTGTATCATCGTGTTGACCTCCATAATGCGCTGAAGGAGCGCGCAACGTCTGATGCGTATCCCGGACGGCCGGTGGTGATAAATGTCTCGGCGCGTGTCATTGGGTGTAATTGCGACAGCGGCATTGTGTATCTCGAGGATGGTCGGTCTGCGAAAGCTGATTTGCTGGTTGGAGCTGACGGGATCAAGAGCATGCTTCGCAAGAGCGTGCTAGGCAAAGAGGTCAAAGCTTTAAGGACAGGGCACTCTGCGTATCGGATCATGGTGCCGACTGCAGAGCTGGAGAAGGAGCAAGAATTCACTAATGTGATCAATCCTCGGGAAAGCAAGACAACTATGGTCATCGGCTACGACAGGAGACTGATCATGGGCCCTGCCAGAGAGGGAACGGTCTACAGTGTAGTTGCGCTTGTACCGGACGAGAGCATGAACGAATCCGCAGAGGGATCTAGCTGGACGACAGTGGGGTCCCATGACAAGATGCTCGAGAGCTTCGATGTCTTCCCGGAATGGGCGAAGAAGCCGCTGAGACTGGCACCCGAAGCCGGCTTATGGCAGCTACGCGATATCGACCCGCTGACGACGTGGTACCGAGGCCGCACCATTCTCATTGGAGACGCCTGTCATGCCATGCTTCCCACGCAGGGCCAGGGTGCAAGTCAGGCAGTGGAGGATGCGGAGGCACTAGGAGCGTTCTTTGCAGACATTGAGGAATCGTCGTTCGAAGTGAGTGAGGTAGAGAAGAGAAATAAGGTGAGTTAACGCAACACAATACGACATGAATCAAAGTCTCTAACTTCCTTGCAGGCACTCTTCGAATGTCGTTTTGAGCGGGCAACAACAATCCAAGCGTATAGTCGACAGGTCGCTAAGCCTGCGACTGAGCCGGGTGAAGTTAGGGTGAAAATGTAAGACAGGCTGAAATGAAGTGAGTGGTCGTGGCTAACCTGCGGTAGGAACCCAGCTGAGTTTATGGACTACAATTGCTCGTATTCTGGCGCTTTGGATTGGTGTGCGCGTCAAGCTTCAAGCAAGCAGGTGACTGTAGCATGATATTGGGAGGTCAGCAGTTAAAAATTTAAAAGCTCCTAAATCAGGGTTCTAGCTAGCCTAACATTGTACAAGTATCAACATTCGATCTGGAGGCTGATGACGCAATGCAAGGTTCCGACAGTTGTAGTCAACTAACATGTAGAGCAAAACAATGAAGCATTAGAAACAGGCTACCACAAATCCAGGACTAATCTTGCTCCAGAACACCGACTTACACATGGCATCATTGACTTCCTATCCAGTTTTTCTTCCCGAGTAAGCACCGTGTCTCTGTGCTCCGGCACGCCTTCGAGCACACCAACCTCACACGTACCGCATACGCCTTTCGAACATGTTGACAAGATAGCTGCTCCATTTTCGTTCAAAACTTTCAGCAGGGACTTCTCGGCCGGCACTTGCAGTATCCGCCCACTTCGGTCAAGCACAACCTCGAAAGGCTTGTTGGATGTGGAGTCGAACTCGGTAAGTGTGTCATTCGCGAACTTTTCGACGTTAAGTACTCCAGATGGCAAATACGCGAATAGGTTTTCAACTGCTGAGATCAGTCGTGTTGGTCCACAGCAATATATAAGCGTGTCTTCGAGATCAATTTTTCTCAAGGTCTCGAGGTCGAATAATCCTAGCTCATCTTTCGGCCACAATGTTACACAAGCATCGGTAGAGAGGTCGGACGAGAAAGCCATGGCTTTTCGGGCCGACCCCAAGTAAAAGGCTTGGTATGGAATCTGGTTCGATCTTGCGCTGAAGATCATGGATCGAACAGGAGTGATGCCGATGCCACCTGCAATGAAGAGATATGACTTGGCTGGACGAAGAGCAAAGTGATTCCGCGGTCCTCTGATCTTCAAGTGCTGGCCTTGCTGTACTGTAGAGTGAATATGCTTCGAGCCGCCAGTCCCTCTCTCTTCAAGAAGGACTGCTATTGAGAATCTGTCTTGTTCTTTCGGGTCGGAGTGTATTGAGTATTGCCTGAAGCCTAGAGCTCCAACTGGAATGTCGACATGAGCTCCAGCTAACCATCCAGGCGAAGTTCTGGCGCTAAGTGGACGTAGGTCAATTGCAAGAACATTCCTTGCTGGACTCCAAACTGATTCGACAAGAGCAAGAAGTGGTTCTGACATTGACTGTTTTGCGATTTGCTTAGGAGCTGCCAGCGCGGCATCCGTCTTATGCTTCGACAAGCTGAGGGCAGCTTCGGCGTCCCAAGCCACCGTCAACCTTTTGACTCCGCGACCTTCGTGGACATGTTGATACTCCCTCTTCTCGTAAGGCTCAGCGAGGCGTAATCCCGGCAGCCTCGCATGCAGCGATCTCATCTCAATTCGCAAGATTAGACGAGCTAGAGGTGCTCCTAGGCAAGCGTGCATACCACGGCCGAAGCCTAGATGCTGGGTGTCGAACTTCCGATCCGGAATGATCTCTTGTGCGTTTGTAAAACGGGTCGAGTCGCGACTACCGGAATTGTATGCACAGAAAACCTGATCACCAGGTTTGAGACTCAAATTGCCAAGTTGAAATGCCTTTACGACCTCGCGTCGCATGCCTGTGATAGCGGATTCGAAGCGTAGAAGCTCCTCGATGGCTGAAGCTCGCATAGTATCGTCATAGTTGATCTGGTCCCAGAGTTTCCTGTGTAACAAATGATTCAGGCCCATGGACAATAGATTTGTCGTTGTTTCATGTCCTGCAAGCAGTAGCCCAGGAATCATGGAGAGGTGCTCGAAGTCAGTCATGACAACATTCTGTGCATCTCTCTCATTCCAGATATGGCTGATCAAATCGTCTCTCCGGTCTGTTCGGCGAGCTTCAATCAATTCGGCTACATGCTCATGAAACTCTATAATCGCCTGGATCTTTTCATCAAATGTGCCCCCACTGAGCTCTTCATGGCCACCGAAAAGAGCTAGGGACTGTCCGACCCATTCCCAGCGAGCTGGATCAAGACCTGCTACTGCGCTAACAATTTTCAGTGGCAGTGGTAAAGCAAACCTTGATTTAATATTGATACTGCCCTCCCCAACAAAATCGTCAAGCAACTCGTTGGCGAGCTTGCCAATCAAGGGCTCAAACCGGATCAGCCGCCGGGGCACGAAAAATGAGCTGACAGATTTGCGGAGTCTATCATGATCAGGATTATCCAATCCCAGTAGAGTTCCTCGGAGAGGACATTTGGCTCCGATCTGAGCGGCGACAAATTCTGGGGGCTCCGGGACTGTTGGCTTCGACGAGAAGACTTCAGGATTGTCAAGAACTGTGACAATGTCGTTGTATCGTGTGACAACGAATGCTTGCAAGGAATCGCTGAACACAATGTCGTCACAAACACGCAGTGTTGTAAAGTCTTGGTGCAGCTTGCTTGGATCTTGCAGAAGGGCTGGACAGGTTGTCGCCATGTTTGTTGATGAGTTGTTGAGACAATAGGTGGATCAAGGGACCTTAAGTGACAGCTGTACCAGCAAACCTCCGTTGAAAACCAGATGCATTTGAAGATCGTCAAAAGAGTTAAGCGGCCGATATAAGCCTTCGGAGCGGATTTTGCGAGGCCCGCGCTCCGCACAAACCCCAATGATTGTATTTGAGCCTTGCATGATTGGAGTTGAGGATACACCCCACCCAAGACTTACGAAAGAATACTCGGAACCTTCCGTGTCAAGACCGAACCGAAAAGATATGCCCGAAGTGCCAGAAGTGTTGGTAGTCCTGATTACATTCGGCTTCCACCGCATCCTTCGGATTTGTAGTAGAATCGTGGGAAATCCTGACACGAAAGTTTCTTGGTAATCCACATATCTTCGTTTGTGGTAAAGCAGGCCTCGAGCATTGTTGGTTACCTTCTCGCGGGTTGCAAAAGACTTCACAGTTTATGATGTTCGACTGGTGCAGAGAGTCATATCACTAACGGCCGTTCGCACCATGAAGCCACTCAATGTCGCTTTGTGGATCGTCCATTGTATCTGTTACCAGCATCCAGTTCCAGAGGTCTTCAACATTTAGCCCCGTAAATGGTCCTTCAGGTTGCTCGGCAGTCTTAGAGAGATCTCCGTGTTGTCCGGAGTAAAGGTTCTCGACGGCAGCAGAACCTCCAACTCCATTCTCCGGATGATTCATTGAGTT
Source organism: Neophaeococcomyces mojaviensis (assembly GCA_030247915.1). Lineage (NCBI taxonomy): Eukaryota > Fungi > Ascomycota > Eurotiomycetes > Chaetothyriales > Neophaeococcomyces > Neophaeococcomyces mojaviensis. Next base: position 30,275 of record JAPDRQ010000264.1, on the reverse strand, counting down.
AGCGCCGCTCATTTGAGCCTCGTCTCCCGACTGCCTATTTAGGGTTAATGATGTGTCTGCAGGCAAGAAGTGAATTGCTTCAGCTTGTAGCTGCAAAGCCGGGCGATCTCCTAACGTTGAACTGGCCACTCTCGCAGTTGCTGTAGACTGCTCACGGAGGTGCCTCTCTTCGCGTGCTTTGTGGCAAGCATTGACTTGATCGTACATCTTTAGCGGCGCTTCAAGGATGGTCAATAGATTATACTTCTGTAAGCTAGGGCTGACTAACCTGAGGCAAAATGTGGATCCATATCACACCGTAAGCACTCCTCGTGGAAGAAGTCGGCGCAGGTTTTCGAGAGCTTGAAGCAGGTCAGCCGAACTCCTTTGAGACTTAAAATGCGTTCACACTTACACCCAAGTCTGCTGCTCGCAAACGACTCTTAGGTTCTTTCATCAGCGCAATAGCTAGTACAATACAAGCGAGCAAGATTGGACCCACAGTGAGTGCTCGTGAGCTAGCTTTCTTGTCATCAAGGTCAATTGCTATTCGAGCAATGGTCCGGGCGCTGCTGACACAAATAGCTTCACCCTTGCGGACGCGATGCTGTGATGGATGCCCAGCAAGGAGAGAGCTAACCTCAATATCGAAACTCATAGTAGGTGCTATCAAGGCCGCACGATGGAGAGCTATCACTGTTTGATGGTATTGCACACTCAGAAAGGCGGCCAACGGCAAGTCGTCATCCGTGCACGAAGGCTCAGTTCCTGGTCTATACTGGCTGGGGATAGTATCGACCCAGGCTGTCAGTGCTCGATCTAACTCGGCAGTATCAGACAACAGTTGTTGTGCTGAGCGACTTCCTGGTCTGTATGCATAAATATGCTGGCTGATCCGTTGTTGAAAGTGAGCTAATTCTATCATCCATATCAGAAATGCATGACTCTTTGAGTGCTCGCTGCGAAAATTGTGGTCTTGCAAGACATTTTCGATATCAGAGACAGAAAGAGATGAAGGACGGCCAGACTCTAGCTGCATCATTCCTTCGAGAAAGCAGCAAGTTGTCCAAAGTCGATGTTGATGTTTCTGGGACGCGAGGTCTTGCTGACCTCTGTCATTGTCCATGATTGGAGTAGGATGAGCATCATGCAACCCTAAACTTTGGGCCATCCTTATTGCCATACCCAACGTCTGCCATCCTAGTCCGTCCTTGTTCCGACCACGAAATGCAACAGTGAGTAGCAACAGGCATTGAAGTGATTGTACATATGGCATCAAGATCAGATAGCTCATTTTGCTCGCGGCGGCTCGCAAAAACCGATTACCGTGCTCAGTCGGGCGCCGCGCAGCTTCGTCGGCACCTAAGCTAAAGACGAGATATGCCGTAAGCAGTATTGGTACCTGCTCTGAGTGTATGTCTTCAAGGCGGGGCTGCGCCGCAAGTAAAGCAATATCTGTCTTCAACTGGTCCACGATCACTACTGGGAAGAGTGGAAGCATTCGTGAAACAAATGTCGAAACATAGATATCTCGTGCTCCAACCTCCGGTAATTCTGGCCACCCCATCGAAGGTTCAACGATCATCTCTTCCACGTGGCGCATGCCATGGAGGTATAGAGGTGAAATAGATTCGAGTTTAGCAGGTTTGAAAAATGCGTCCAAAGATCTTGACAGGCATTGAGAACTACTCGGTCCCTGAACCTTTGTCCGCTTCCTCGTGCTGTCATGATTGTAGGAGAAAGTAAGTGGCTGATGTACAGGCGAGACACCAATGGATGTTGCATCAGTATTGTGAGGTATTGAATGGTCGGCGATTACTGGTGTGTTTCCATAGTTACGTTGTTGATTCTGGCCAAGTTGTGCTGAAGCGCTCGATAGTAAGTACGCTTGCTCCTCTGCTGCTAGTTCAGGTCGTGTGCTGAACGACAGTGTTCCATGATTACTACCACGACTCTCACCAGAGTGTCTCGCTGTCACGCTCACACTCAAGTCTTGAACCCATTCTCGTGCGGCGACTTTGCCTCCACGCCTTGGATCAGTTGTGACACATTCAGAATTTCGCATATGACAATTACGGCATTTTGGATATTCGGCGTCGCACTTCACTTTTCGTCGTCGGCATTCATTGCAGGCGATGGAAAGCCGAGGCCTCTTCGACGGCGTTATCTCATCATCAATGTCGTCCACAACCTCTACCGTTGTCATACTGTAGCTGAACGTCACCCAGCTACATGTACCACTAACATAAAGCTATGTCGCGTCTGGACCAATACGCTACAGCAAGTTCAGCGATAGCGGGCAATCACGTGAGAAGCTGAGCGGAGTCGAAATTTCTCAGTGCTACATTCATCTTGAAAGCGCACCTCTTCGACCCAGTACCTTCAACAATTCAACTTCTTGATGAATCGATGAAAGCTGCCATCTCCACAGCCGCGACGTATTCGGCCACTATACCTTGCTTGATCATGCTGTCTCTGCCCTTTGAGCCTGCCTGGCGAAGAGAAGACTGCTTAGCGTTCCGCCTGACCATCATTCTCTACAAGACTGGTTGGGGTCAGAGGAACGCGAGTTGCTTGACCAAAACCTTTCGCATGTGCCCAGATGCGCTAACAATGATTCCTGATATTAGAACGTGTGCTAACTCTCAGCTTGGTTATCACTTAATCTGATTGCTCGATATCTACTTATCTAACTCAAGATGGGTAATGCAAAAAGCTTCAAGCCGAACCTTCTCCATCTCTTGTGATCTGCCACTATAGATACGTTCGTGGGCAGGTTGCTGAACCATGAACCGGTCCGAGCACGTTGCTCGGGCGTGTGGCTACAGGCTTTTATCGCGAAGACGATCGCCGAAGTTGTCTAAGCTGTTTTGAGCAGACCGAGCTACGCCGAACCGAAAGCCCTCTACATTCGGCGGACTATTCGGAGCCTTGGAATCTTCCGTTAATGGCGTAAGCCGAGCAGTGACTGGCTTTGCATCTTAAAGGCTCATTCATCTGTTTCCAGTTAGCTTTCCGAATCTTTAAAGGTCAAGTATATCTTACTGAACAGAAGGAACATCCTACGAAGTCGTCGAGCAGAACAGTACTGATTGAATACGAACGAAATCATCATGGCTTCCACAATCACCATTACACAGACTCAGCCTACTGTCACCCTGTCGGCGGCTCCGTCGAAGCGCATGGATTTAGATGGCAAACCAACAAGTTTTGGTGATTTTCGCGACGACCTTAATAGAGATGGTTTTGCCGTGATCAAGGGAGCAGTTCCGCAGGACCGTGCCAAAGCCTACTCTAACAAGATCTATTCCTACCTTGAGGGCTTCGGCTTAGGCTATGACCGATACGATGAGTCGACCAAGCTAAAGTCCAAGTTGCCAGTCATCAATGAGAAGGGCATGATCATGGGTTACGGTATCTGTCATGAACAGTTCGTCTGGGACATTCGAGGTGAACCAGGAGTCGTTGAAGCCTTCGAGAAGGTCTACGATGACAAGGATCTTATTGTCTCTTTCGACGTCATCAACACTCAACTTGCCAACCGCACCGACATGCCCGAAAATAAGCCGTGGCCCCATCAGGACCAGGATCCAAGAAAGCACGGTTTTCGATGCTTGCAAGGACTTGTCAACCTCAACCCGAGTGGACCAAATGATGGCGGCCTCATCGTCTGCAGAGGTGCACACGTTGTGTCGGAGGAGTTCCATAATGCCATGGCTGATGAGCCACGAATTCCTGCTTGGACACCAGAATGGTATGGCTTCACTGAGAACGGCTTGAAATGGCTCGAGGAACGTGGTTATAAATGGGAGAAGGTGTGCGCTGAGCCAGGTGACCTCATCGTCTGGGATTCACGAACTCCACATTACAACGTGCCTACCAAGACGAACCAGGACCGATTTGCAGTTTACACATGCTTCATGCCGGTGCAAGACGCGACGCAAGAGGATTTAATACGAAAGAAGGAAGCTTTCGAGAAGCGTCTTGGTACTACCCACTGGCCGAATGCCAAGCACGTTGCTGGCTCGAATGTTGCCATGCGAGACGGCAAGCCAGATCCCGCCAACAGAGATCTGCCACTAGAAGAACCGGTGCTCAGTGAGAGAGTGTACAAGTTGACTGGTATTCCATACATTAAAGCCGAAGCATAAGGGCTGCAGCATGTCTTAACATTTGGTACTCAAATTTGATTTATGAGCTCTAATTTCTCCTTTCTGAATCTGTTCATATTCTTTCCGTAGCTGTAACGGTGTCCAATGCTGATAGGAGCGTCGAATCTACGTGCGGCCTGCTAGCACATTGGAGGTTGAATTCATGCACAGGATGGAAGCAGTTTTTCCTTAACGAGCAATCTCTGAAGCTACAGCCTCTGTGCACAATCAAAGTTGTTTCCACTAATCTTTTATGAATATACAGGGTAACTGAAATCCTCCGATACAATAGTATCATAGGTCTAATTCTATGTGGATCCCACCACTAATTTGTACCGGTTTTCAATGTAATGCAATGCGTAGTAGTAGAGTGATATTGCATTGAAGATTGGCCAAGGTGATAGTCTTGGTGCAATACAGGGCGGCGACGTTGGTTGCAAATACCGTGCAGAGGTTCAATGTTCTGGACTATCTGTCTATGGACTACCAAGTAGTCGGGATAATCGGCTGGAGCACCCTGTTCGGTTCGGAGACGGTAGATAGAGTTCTCAGTTATCAGCTCTCTCAATGTCCAGCTTTAGCAATTGTGTGTCTTCAATTGGTTGATTTATCGCGTGCGGCTCTCCAGGTTTCGGAGTCAAGTTGTGGAGCGACCCAACACATTCGGGACGTGGAGGAGCACCGAACTTCAACGCCTAGACCCGAGATGCATATAGCTCGTGCATTTCCACAAACATTGACTCGATAAAGTACTGCTACTGCGACAAAGTTGACTAAGTAGCGACTTAGCATCGCATGCACCATAAGTTCGATATCTAGTACTGTTCTAGCAATCATGGAGAACAAGACCAACTATGTTAGCGAGGTCGAAGAGGTGATCAACTCCAAAACCACAGGCATCAAGCAACAGACCGGTGGCGATGTGCTCCTCGTCTCTGAGGAAGGATTGAGAAAGATCCCGATTCCTACAGATGATCCTAATGATCCACTCAATTACAGCAAATGGAAGAAGGCCGGAGTAGTGCTAACATGCTGCTGGTTCTGTAAGTCTGCATTAAAAGAATTCAGCACCACCGGAGACCAGACTAACAGGCAAATCTATGACAGCCATCTTCTCACTCCTCTCGCTGAGTGGTACAGGCACATTCATGCAAACGCTGATACAGCTGTATGCGCCAGAGACAGATGCGCATACAGTTTCCAACCTCAGCACATACCCGACAATGGTCATGGCTTTCGGTAAAGCTCAAGAGTGCATTAAGTGTAAATCAAGCCGGTTACTGACTTTTCGAAGGATGCCTCTTGTTTCTACCACTATCATTCGTCCTTGGTCGAAGACCAGTCTTCATATTCGTTGTCATTCTGGCCCTCATCACCGTCATTACCGCTGGAACTAGCCAAAATTTCCAAAGCCACTTCATCAGCAAATTATTTACTGGCATTGCAACTGGCGCCACAGAATCAGTAAGTTGCTATTCTAGTCTTGCAACAGATCGTTAGCTAATTGACGTGTTCAAAAGATCCTTCCATTGATTATTAGCGATGTTACCTTCCTTAGTGAGCGAAGCTTTTACTTCGGCTTGTACTGGTCGACTCAGAATTGCGTTAACGCCGCTTTGCTCATCTCTCTCTCATATCTGACAGCGGCGGCAGGCTGGAGATGGTACTACTGGCTTTTTGCTATCGCGCTTGGCGCCTCACTATTGCTGGTTATATTCCTCTGCCCTGAGACCAGGTTTGCGCGTGGTCTTCAGGCTTTGAACGGCCAAGCCGTCTACACCGATGAATTTGGCGCTACACACATCCTCACCGACGCAGAAGCGCGAGAACGATTCGGGACTGTGCAGGCACACACGGACACCACCACCCGCAAGAAGACTTATCTTGAAGAGCTCAATCCTTGGAGTGGTATCACACCTGAAGCCCTGAAGGTCCTCGGGCGCGCATTCATCAAGATCGGAAAATCGGTCTCTTCACCCGCGGTTATCTTCTCACTGCTTGCTAGCTCCATCTCCCTCGGCATCGCCATCGGTATCACCCTGATCTATTCCACAATCCTAGAGGTGGAGTATCATTGGTCGCCAGCCTCTGTCGGCCTCTTCAATGCAGGCATAATCCCAGCTTGTTTCCTAGCCATGCTCTACGCTGGCTGGTGCGCTGATAAAATCAACATCTGGCTGGCCAAGCGCAACGGAGGCGTGCATAAAGCGGAGCACCACCTCATCCATATGATTGTTCCAGGCATTACAGGAGCTATCGGAATCGTGCTCATCGCCGTGTGCGCCCACAAGCCAGAGAAGTATTCAGCTTGGATGATGATCGTCGGCTGGGCGATCTATGAATTCAGCTTCACTGCTATTCTCATAACGACGACAACTTTGGCAGCAGAGACTGTGCCAGAGAACCCTGGAGCTGCACTAGTTGTGGTAGTTGGTGGAAAGAACTTGGTGAGCTTTGGGTTGTCGTACGGGATCATCCCCATGATCTTCTCGATGGGCTATTTGAGGGCGCTGATGACGCTGCTGGGTATCTTTGTGGGAGTCTTCATGTTAGGAGTACCTGTGTATTTTATCAACCCGAAGTGGCGGAAGGTCGCTATCAAGAATTGATCTGGTGTGAAGCAGAACATCAGTGAGGATGTCTAGTCATAATATTTGTCAGTAAGTGAATGAGTAACAACGGCTTGACGTTAGGCAAATAAGTCTCCACATCCTGCAATGCAAACAATCTGGTAGTGCACCACGTTTTCCCTATGCTTTCCATACCATTACAACACGATTGATTCGATTTTCTACCTCTACCAGCACAACCGTCTGCCGCTAAATTCTGCTACATAACTAATGCTACTAGTGATGCAAACGTACTTCCGGAACAGCCTGGAATCCTCGTGGTTGTTGATTATGCTTTATAAGGAATAAATCATCCTTGAATGTAGTGCAGACCACATAGTCGACAGTTGAGTATGATTGCAGGAATATCTACAGTTATGCTAGCATAAGCGCAGGCGAGCAGAGAGCAGTAAGAGACGTCTCGCATATCACACACACTGAGGTGAGTTGCAAGAAAAACCATTTGGCTACAATTGCACAGAAGTCAGCCTTGACGGGCACCAATATCAATCCGTTGATTCTCAATCTGGAGTTACTCGGGAAGAGGTCAACTTGGGCATTCGGAGTTTTCGCAATCCATCATATTCATGAGCGAATTCCACGACTCTCAGAAATCTGTACGACAAGACAAACATCCAATGACTAGCCTAACATGAAATGTGCTGGACATGGAGGTCTTTAAGTTGATCACACCCAGAAGAGCTTCTGTCATGTTGGTTCTGTTCAATTTGCTGGTCTTCCAAGTTCGGAGGATTTTGCTCGGCTCCTTAGCTGCCACTGGTGACTTTGCACCAACTGTTGACGAAGTCTACCCGTCTCACTTCGGCTTCGTAATGTCGTGTAGAATCAAGTTCTACCTCGCGCATTCTCACCGCTTTCTCCAATATATCTGTCTATCATGATAAAGCTGTTCATCCATAACGCTGCCGTCGCATCTTGTCGCTGCAGCATTTTACAATTTCAGCAGCCACCAGGATCGAAATTGCCATATTCTTGTTGGAAAAGTCAAGTGCCTAGTGAACAGGCCAAGATGGGGTCTTCCATGAATACGACCAAAACATTCCAAAGGCCCCATAGAGCCCCTGAATCATCAATGTAGAAAATGCTGCTTGGTGATTGCCACGTGTTCTGCATCAAATTAACCTATACTCCTCGAAGTATTGTCTGTGGATATTGGTCAGCGAACTGATTGGCACATTCATTCCTCTTTGTTCCAGATGATGGTTCATTGATCCAAAATGGTGGCAGAGTTAGTGAGGATCGCATGGAATCTAGCTTAGTGAAAGTATGCAGAAAGAAGTGAAGGATTTTTCGAAGGCTGCGCAAGTCATATTTTCGAGTCAGGTTTGCCAGGTTCGGTGATGGGTTCTGTCACTCAACTGTTGAATTCCTTCATAACACTTTAATACCACCCAAAACGAGATCAATATGTACTGCTTCGAAACTTTCGACGTAGTCCAGTCCGCTGGCAGACAACGATGACGAAAAGGACGAAGCCGAGAAGACAGGCAAAGTGAGCCGAACATTGTAGATAAGATAAGGCTAACGCCGATGAATAGTTTATTGGTCCACCAACAACATTCAAGCAGTCCCTGCTGGCCTGCTTCCCATAGAATCATATTTTGTGTAGCCAGCTTTTCCCATTCCTTTATTGTTCCCAGCTCGTCGACTTGTCCTCACCTTTATCGGCGCCCACATTTGTGAAACAAATTTCATAAAATGGGACATTGTTGCCGATTTCGACAGAGTTCGCCGCCGTTGTGGTAATTCAGAAGGCGCCTCACGTTTTCGCGAATGTAGATATGTTTTTGGGGATCGAATAGACGAGAATATCAACGGATTGTAGACTTCGCGAACCAAGGACTACGAAATCATATGAGAGTCTTGCAGTCGAGTCAATACGGTCTGAATGATCGATAATGGGCCGTGTTCAAGTCTGTGCGAAGTCAAGGAGCCTATCCTAGGAGTACAGGACCTTGCGTCGAGCTGATAAAGAATTGTCAACACCTCTGCCGCGCACACAAGTGAAGCAACCCTGCAAACAAGTATGCTGTGTCATAGCCATACATTACTCAACTAATTCGATGCCGTATCTCAGATCTCTGATGCCGCTATCGTCCGCTTCGTTCACGATCTTGTGGGTAAAGATACCATCAAAGATGAACCCTTATGTAGATGACCTCGAGATTCGCGCTTATCTTGCCAAGACTTGAAGCGGCACATGCGGCCGCTCGTCCACCACCTACTGTTAAACCCACTTGCCAGCTGCATGAATGACTCAACAACGCACCATTATCGTTGTAGACTATGTGTTTACTAGCTCATGATCGACTTTCGTTCCGAACCTGAACCGGCTATCAATTAGCAGTAGACATGAGTTCCACTAGCCGTTTAACATTTCATAATCCTTGCAACAAAAATTTCTCTTCCGCCTAGCATTTTCCATACGATGCTTGTTCACAATTCAGTGACGCTCCCGAGCAGGAATGCCGCAAGTTGTCGAAGCACAAGCAAGTCATGTAGGCCACCAATTTCTTCGTCAAAAGTCGTTACTATTGCCTATGCATGACAAGGCAGGAGCTGCCCTTCAGGAATCGTGCAATTTCGGCCGAACGCGGCCCACCATAGCTAGCGGCAAAGGCCGGATACATTTAGCTGGACTCTACGGCTTTACGATATAAAATTGTCCGTGAGGAATTGTGTATCGCCGCAAAGCCCGATACTATGAGAAGACAAGACGCAATGACAGCATCATCGCTGCAGGTAGAAACCAGGCAGAAAGGGCAACGGCGCCACATATATAAATTTAATATACCTCGCCAGAGATTGATTCGATATCATATTCTACTTTACTACACAACTCAAGCACTACACCATGACGTCAAGCGATAATTTCGAAGGCTGGCTCGGGCTAGACAAAGATTCAGTCAAAGGACAAATGAAGTGGGGCAAATTTCAGCCCAAGAAATGGACTGAGAACGAGGTTGATATTGAAATCTCGCATTGTGGTATTTGTGGCTCAGACCTGCACACGTTATCCTCGGGCTGGGGACCAACACCTTACCGTAAGCAATTTCTTTCAACCACCCATTGTTGGTACTGAGACGGATGCTAACTGCAAGATGCAGCATGTGTCGTCGGCCACGAAATAGTTGGCAAAGCCGTCCGAGTCGGGTCCAATGTGAAACATGTCAAAGTTGGCGATCGTGTTGGTGTAGGAGCTCAAGCCCTCTCATGCCTCCAGTCCAGCTGTGCCGCATGCTCAAACGATCTTGAGAACTATTGTGGGAGCGACGATAAGTGCAATACTTACGGCTCTTCATATCCGAATGATGAAGGCATGTCTTACGGGGGCTATGCTGACCACAACCGCACGAACGGACATTTCGTGTTCAAGATACCAGATGGTCTTGCATCTGCGGACGCAGCACCAATGCTATGTGGTGGAATCACTGTCTACTCGCCTCTCAAGAATAACGGGTGCGGGCCCGGCAAGACTGTTGGTATAGTAGGGGTAGGCGGCCTTGGTCATTTTGGGATATTGTTTGCAAGAGCTCTGGGCGCCGACAAGGTCGTCGGCATTTCGAGAAAGCGGAGCAAGGAGAAGGAGGTTCTCGACCTCGGAGCCGACCAATACATTGCTACAGATGACGATCAAGACTGGATTGCCAAGAATACGAGAACCCTTGATCTAATAATTAGTACTGTCAGCAGTGAAAACATGCCGATAACGGGTTATCTTCAGCTGTTGAAGGTGTACGGAACACTGATCCAAGTTGGGCAAGTCTCGAACTCCTGGTACCAAGTAAAACATGCCACTAACAATTTGCTTATAGTGCACCAGATAATGGGTCTCTGCCAGCGATCAACGCGTTCACACTATTCACGAGCGGCGTCAAGATTGGAGGAAGTGGTGTTGGGAGCCCAAAGGAGATCTCGGAAATGCTTGAGCTTGCTGCCGAGAAGAAGATTAAGCCTTGGGTGCAGCAGCGGCCGCTTTCGGAGGCAAATGACGCGATAGTTGACCTGAAGAATGGCAAGGCCCGATTTAGGTATGTTCTTGTCAACGAGAAGCATGTAAGATGAAAGAAATTAGGAAGTCTCAGAATCGTTATTCCAGTCAGAACAACACAAGACTCTTAGCGCGTGTCTAGCGCGTCAACCCTTTGTTTTCCGCAGAAAAGTGATCCAGAAATGCCATGTTCTTATATCCCAACCTGATCAACCTCTAATATCTTATCCTCAGCGTTCCAGGTCACTTGCATAGGTCCGAGCACTGCCAATGGCTCTTTCGCTATGTCCCATCTTCTGATTGCATACAGACCTTGAAATCTTAAGTGTGTGACAAGAAGAATGTTCTGTTTTAGTCCGAAATGGATGACTAAACGCTATTTGAGCTGACTGGACGAGGATTCTGGGGTCTACTTCAACGCAAGGTTAATCCAAGAAACATTTGAGGACGGCAAAAGTGGTCAGGAAATTTCTCAAGATTAGCCGTGCCAGGCCTAGCTTGAAGGAGTGACATCGAGAGTATGAAAAAAGGAACCCACAAACTCTTTTGTATGGAAAGGTCTTTTTCAAATTTATCTAGCACGATGGTCACGTGCTCTGTTTCCAAATGAAAACACAAAGACCCTCCCCTTCATACGAAGAAGAGTTTCACCTGTGACAGTGCCAAGAAATTTAAGTCAGATATCTATATGGTGGCGATGAAGACGTTGTTGTTGATGCATTTATCGCACGCAATATGACCTGACGTTGGCGACAGTGCCTGCTTTGCCGTTGAGTTCAGTCATCGCCCATTACGTCTTGACACAATCATCTTCAAACTCAAGCAATACCCGTTTGAATAGATTTAGTCCAGTTGCAAGCAAACTAACGCTCAAGGTAGGAGCACCACTTCTGATTGCATTGTGATGACTATTCGTCTTTCGCAGCGGTTCGTGAACAGAATTGTACCCAGCTGCTCCATTGTTTTACACATCAAATTGAAGGAAAATCTGAAATATGCAACCAAACCAATCTGGTTTTTTGGTCATCTCAATCGCAGCAGATGACATGTCGGATGTGACTGACCATTGCTGACAACGAGAAAAGCTCTGTACAAGCTCATCATCTCCAGTGTCAGCTAACCTTTATCGCCACATCACGAAGCATGCTCTGCTTCCGAACCAGACAAGTGTTGCGGTCTAGGAAAAGAGTGTTACGCAGCCCTGCCTCTGGTCGACATCAGAATCCAAAGGGGTTGACAAGAATTACGTCCCCTGGTCGTTTTCTCATATGCTATGAGACGACGGCGCAAATGGTTTGATCATCTCGATTGTTGATGTCAACGTGTCCCCGGCTTGCGTATACTTCGATACAGAATGCTCGACCGTTATATAATGAGGACTGCAATACCCGTTACCTCAAAGCACTCTGCAGAACAGAATCAGTATAAAACTGTTTTTAGAACCATCTTCTTAGCAAATCTAATACACAACCATACTCGACCAAAGCGATCATGTCGGATAATTCGAACAACTCAGATCTCAAATTCGACAAAATTCCAGAGTCCCAGTATCCCAAAGGAGGAACAAGTGGTATCACTGAGCAGGCATCAAACGGATCCCCATTCACTTCAGAACACAGCAAGTGGAAATCGCCCACAACAACTGCTACCTGTTCGTTCAATGCTAGGGGATATATTAAGCAAGGATATCGCACAAATGTTTGAGTGAAGAAACATAACTACTCGATTGTAGAAGCATGGAGGTAGCTACGAAAAGAACCAGAAAAGCATGAATAACTTGACCTGCGAACGACACATACTTCTCTACTCGATCTAAAATATGAGGTTCGTCAATCGAAGGATAGCCACAAACTTCACAGGTGCTTGCCGGACCCCTAGAAGATGATATTGTATCATGTGGGCTATGTGCACTCCTTTTCGGTACTGGCTAGAAGCAACTGGGTTATACTAGACTGAGCTGGAGCTGTCTTACTTAACACGAACTGGAAGGATGGATCATCAAATAACTTATCCAACGCCCTTAGTTACCTTAACTCTTTCTATGGCCAGTCATTTTTGCTTGCGCACACCTCAACGAAAACACTGTTCTTTTGCTTCAGTCTAATTGATGCACACGAATCAGACACAACATTAGCTATTAATGTATTTCCATTCTGCCTTGAGCAGTGACAACGATGATAGAAATGTTACGTTCCAAAGAAGCCTGCAGTGCCTTGGTATTTAGACAAGTTCTGCTCTCAAGCGATAACAACTCACAATAAAGCTTCAGCTCTCACATTGTGCTGGGACATGCTATATGAATAAACTTCCAAAGGTCTGCATTCTGAAGATTTCCAATTCTCAAGAGCAAGTTTTAGGACAATCTCTGCACAGTCTAGTTGCCATAGACATGAATCAAATCCAACCCGCATACGAAGAGCCCTAGATGAGCTTGTCTATCAAGAATGACCGTTTACGTAATGATACGTTGTCGCGGTACTAACTGCTATGTGGACTCTTCTCCAATATGTAGCCTATTGAAATAAAGACCACGCCAGTAGAACGCAGCAAAGCTCACGCTTTGATCAAGTAAAAGGTTTCCTTTTCGTTGCTTTGTAATCCTTGAAACTGCTCTAGATTTGGAGATTAACACTAAGAAAACAATACCTTCTGAAGATTCTTGATCTCACCTTGTAAAGTTCGATGAGAAAGACTGCGTCGATATTCTTAACTCATTCATGCTGGAACACAGGCAGAACAAAGTATTCTCTGAAATTGATTCATCAAAGTGCACCATTGAAGCCACAATTTGGATTCCCAACTGTACCAAAACATTCATATGTCGATAGTGACTAAGTTTCGGCCAGCTTTTATCAGGATCAATAGCGTACGGAAAACAAAACCTTTCAGTTTCAGGTTGCAGCGCGATACTATAGTTGATCTTGTTATCGAATGTCAGTTCCGCAGCATCACCATGTTTAGAATCGGAGACAGATACAAAAATGATAATATCTTTTTTCAAATTTATCCGGAAGCATGATATCTTTTTAATCCTCTATGGTGATATGCCTAGCTCTTTCTCAGGACACAAGGATTGTTCTTGAGAATGTTGAGTTAGGAAGCTAATCTTTTCAGTTTTGCAGTGCACCATATTGGGAGTCTAGTTGAACAGGATGAGCGCACTAATCATTCGGCTTCGCACGGCCTTTCTGAAAGTGCCCGCTTCGAACAACCAATACACTGCCTCTAATTCGGCTCGACCAGTTAAACTCTTCACTTTACTCGGCTCGCTTTGTGCGCTTAGCTGCCTGCAGCTTGAACACAGTCACAGAGCACCATCTTTCCGATCGCAATAATAATTGCAAGCTTAGATAGACAGAGAGCAGCAGCGAGCTAATGGCTGCGGAACTCCATTACTCAGGCAGCAATCTCAACTCCTCTAATAATCTGTTCACCGGCGTCCAGTTCTCAACAGGGACTGGCAACTATATCTTCCACGCACCAGGTTTGTTGTACTCAGTCCATGATCGCAGATCTAACAAGTACTAATGGTGCATCTATCGCACAGCGCTGTCCACTCCACCGACTCCTTCACCCTCAATTCGTGTTCCATTCTGCCGTGACCGTGATTTCATAGAACGTGATGCTCTGAACCATGTTCTCGAAAAATGCACAGGCGGTGCGCGCGTGGCTCTGGTGGGACTAGGAGGAGCAGGGTAAATCTTGACCAGAAATATCAGAAGCAGGCATGCTCATTTGCCCCCGCAGAAAATCCCAAATAGCTATTGAAGCATGCTACCGCATTCACGAGCGGATACCAGATACATGGATCTTCTGGGTACATGCCAGTAATGCTGACCGCTTTAAAGATGGGTATGAAGATATCGCAGCACGAATGCTCATCCCTGGCCAGAATGATTCAGACTCAAATATTCTGTCGACAGTTTGCAGAAGGCTATCAGATTCGCACCACGGGAAATGGTTAATGGTCGTGGATAATGCGGATGATGAGCAGCTCATGCTAGGCTTCGATACGACGAATGAAGACGACCAGAAGCGACATGCTTTGATGAACTACTTACCGATCAGCGATAGTGGAACTATTCTTTTGACATCGAGAACGAAACACATTGCCACGGGCTTACAGGTGCATGACGAGAATATGATAGAGCTGGGGCCTATGGCTGAGTTCGAAGCTTTAAACCTGGTCCAAAGAAAGTTAGGATCAGAAGTGGCCATGGATCAGGACGCTGTGCAGCTAGCACGTCAGCTGGACTATTTGCCACTTGCACTCTCTCAAGCAGCCGCCTACATAAAAGAGCGGGCGCCCCTGGTTACGATCGCAGACTACGTTCGGGAAACGTTCGTCGATCCTGAAGGGTAACTTTGGCTACCTACTTCGGCTATAGGTGACCCTCGGCGTGACAGAACGGCTAAGAATGCCATTCTATTAACATGGCATATTTCGTTCCGGCACATCCATCAATATCATAGTCCTACCGGAGTACTGTTGGGATTGATGTGCATATTCAACAGAGAGCGCATACCCAAAGACATCCTAGAAAGCAGTTATGCAGCAGTTAACTCGTGCAAGTCCCACAGGTTAGAGGATGGCATCGCACTATTAAAATCGTTTGACCTTATAAGCTTCACTGAAGACAACTGTTCTTTCACGATGCATCGCTTGGTCCAGCTTTCCACACGACATTGGCTACGAGAGTGCAGTCTCGTGGATGCCGCAGTTCACGCAATCGTGCACAGCCTGGATTCTTCATTTCCTCAAAAAGGTTCTCACTATGGTGGTATCCTTCCAGAAGTATGGCAAAGCTGTCGGCAATTGATTTCTCATATTGAAGAGGTCATTAGTCTTGCAACTCAGGCAGAATATGTCGGCGAAAGTGGAGATGTGTTCTACCGAGCTGCCATCTTCTACGCTACAATAGGGAGATATGACAAAGCTATCGAAGTTGCACGAAGGATCTGGCAAGCTTACGCACAGCAAAAAGGGGAGCACGCCAAGGTGACATTAGAGAAGGCAACTGTTCTTGGGCGCTGGCTTTGCGACAAAGGCAGATGTAACGAAGTCAACGCATGCTGGGGGAAGTATATATCCAGGGGAAGAAAATGTCCTATCAGAACGAAAGATGGTATTGGGTTGCTGCGGCACATCTTGGCAGAGTATTGGCTAACAAGGGTCAAGTCGACGAGGCGATCAAGGTCCTTGATCCAGTCTTCGAGATTGCAAAACAGTCTACGGACAAGAAAGACGAGGCTGTTCTTGAGATTAGGGAGAGCTTGGCTCGCGTCTACCTTGACCAAGGGCAACATGATCAAGCAGTTCGCCAGTATTCTGAGATTGTCCAAATTCATGAGACAATTCATGGTCGGTTCGACCAGCGAACTTTGACCAGGCGTACTAAACTTGGCCGTGCACTAATGAAGGCAGGAAGTTTAGTGGAGGCAGAATCAGTACTTCGGGATACGAACCAGAGGCAGAAGACGATCGTTGGAGAGGCCCATATGAACGTTGCATTCAGCACGAACTACTTGCCCGGGTCCTGGACCAACAGGGAAAGCTTGGAGATGCCGCCGAGCTCTATGACCATGCTGCAACTCTGTACGAAGCGATTTCAGGTCCTTCTTCCGCCAATGCCATAAGTGCCCGATTTGGAGCCTCGAAAGCGCGCGAAAGACTTTCTCGCCTACCAGGGCCTTCTGCATCCACCCAGCATATCTTGCAGGATGACAATCATCCACAAGCCATTTAACACGACCTCTTCCAAATACAGAGAACTCTAGTATAAACAGAGTCATCCAACACAATTTGAACATCCTATGAGGCAGGAGAATCTCCTGCCTGAATCGACTTGACGCAGAACGAAGATGACGAACGGATTGGATGCACCGCGGAGGATTGAAGAGGTGAAATCGCTACCCACGGAAGCATCTGCAAATTTCTAAACCACCTCGAGCGTATTACGATTAACGTTAGAGTCATCTATTTGACTGTCCCTATTCCGAGAATCTACGCACGCAAAAAATTACAAGAGCTTAATACTTAGGCGTTTTAGTGTGAGAGTGATTGACTGACACTTTACTGCGTCGAGCGACAGTTTTGGAGAGTGTAGAAGTAGCCCTTACGCTCTGCGATGGCATCATAGTACAAGAGCAATACTGATTTAAGAACTGTAAAACCCAATCCTTATTTTTACGCTGTTTAGTTTTTGTGAGGCTTTGCATGTCAAACACTTGTTGTGGTCGACCTTCGCCTTGCTCCTTTTCTCGTCCATGCCAAGAAACTCGGTCCATCCCCAGCTTGAGCCTGCGTTCAGCGTTGCTGCGTGTTATATGTATAGTCTAGTATGCATATGCATTGTTCCGTGAATTCATTAGATCGTACTAGTACAGGGTCTTGCCTAGCTAGAATACGCGTCTTATGCCTCTAGCTGAGGCATAATTGACCGGACAAAAGCATCTACTGAGCTGTTCTATCGTGTTAATGGTACTACGATGAGTGGCTTGGGGCGAAATCACTTCTAAGCAAAGCCAGTCTTAATGTAGAATCTAAGATGTAGGAAAAATAGCGCAACATGCTGGTCTTGGTGTCTGTTCCATAGAGGAAGTCAATGTTTACAAGAGTGCCTTGAAGAGATGAGATGACCATGACGAAGGTTTGGAGGTGAATACCGAGCAAGCTAGCAAATGAAGCTAGTATCAGGCCCTAATATTGAACCATATGTATTTCCCGCTCTGGTGCGCTCGGTATGACAGATTTGACAAGAATGAAGCTGATCAAGCTGGATTATTCAGCTACGTGACAAGAAAAGTGAAACTATGCCATAAACAGGGTTCTATGCGAAGTTTCATTGAGATGTCTTATCTAAAGTCGGTGCCTAAGCACAAATCACCTTGCGAGGACAAAAGATTTCCACTAGCCATTGTTCTTGTACAGTGGATTAGCCTCGACCTCGGCAACCCACAGCCCCCAAGGCCGAGCAACAGTACCTGCATTACTTTCTTCGGCCGCCTTCGCCTGCTGACTGGTCAATGGCTCAAAAGCGTTATTCAGCAACATACCGCTCTGGCCCCAAACTCTCACATCGATGTCACGACCAGCCATGTTAGAAAACGCGTTCCTTAACAGCGTCGAATCAGTCTGTACCCTCGCATTCACCGTAGCGAAAACTGCCCGAAATACAGCTGTCTGTATATCTGGTCCATGAGTCGAAAACCCGTGTTTGCGCATCAGCACAACATTCCTATCTGGCGTGCTTGATGTTCCGGCAGTCTGGTTCGCTGGACTAGCAAACTGCTGCGCGAGACTGGCACCTTCTCGCACATTCCGCACCAATAAGTCATGTATGTCCGTGGCGTTGTAGATAGTCTCAATGTCCCAGACAGGCACTTCCGTACCAAGAAACCCAGGAAGGTGGTAAACGGGTTTTAGGGGAACTCCGCTGGTGGCATAAGGCAAAATATCTGGTGCGTGAGCATGTACTACACATTGCACAGAGCTATAGCGTTTGTACATCTCGCTATGGATGTAGCGTTCTATGTAACCTTGTGGAGCATTGGGATCGACAGCTGAAGCGTCGGAGATGCGGTATGTGACGAAGTCGCTATGGGAGGAGACGAGAGCGGGAGCGCGGTTGCCGGACATAATGAATTGGTCAGTTTGTTCTGGGTTGCGGATGGAGATGTGACCATAGGCATCAACAACGGAGTTGTAGTGCAGAATGTGATTTGCTGAGATGAGGGTTGTGAGCAGAGTGGTGAGGTTAGCCATGGCTAGGTGCTGAGGGTAATGGCGTTTGTTTGAGCGTTATGGTGGATGGTGCAGCGACGGTGAAAGAGGCGATATCTTTGAACATGAACAGCTTTTTTATCTTGTTCTGTGAAGAGAAAGCAGATTTTAACAGGTAGCTAGCTGTTCAATGCGATCACAGTGGACATCCGGACAACCAGCGTCACACATTGCCTGACGTCAACCACTAGCGGCTTACAAGGATTCTCCGCATTTCAGCCTCTTGCATTCAACGTGAATTTTCCCCGAAGCGTCTAATCGTTTTAACGCAAGATCCACGACCGAGTCATGACTTAGTCTGGAAACAGTATAGATGGTTCTCCTAGTAGTGAAACACATATTACTCGGAAGATCGGGCCTCCGAAGCTGAACGCCAAGTCATGCTGATACGCGCCGTCAATTTCCTCTTGACGTGCCGTGCCAGTAATTACGACATCCTTCCATATGGACGAGGCAGTAAACCTCCTGGCTTGTATGAAGCGAGCGCGCGTGCGAATCTATTGATGGATGGGCGTTTTCAAATTAAGATTAGTGCCCAGGAACAGATTTGCTTGGCGCATTCGCAACAATAATGAGAAGGTCTATATTTATACATATTCGTACATACTTACGATCAAGGCGGATATGAATGTTAGCCATATTCTTATTCATATTTTTTGCTAATACTCATTCATATTCGTGAATATATACATTATTCGTATTCATTTGGGGCCCTACTGGCTGCCAACCTTTCCAAATTTAAACAGCCCTTGCTGGCTTGTAGTAAAGTGCCATTTTGCACGATCTCGTCCATCGTCAGCCTCTGTGCCGGGTCTATCTTCAACATTCTGCCTATGTTGTACCGCAAGTGCCTGGGGAGTAATTCGAGTAGATCTTCCGGTCTCGAAGAAAATCTCTGGTACGATTCATCAAATGTGCGAGCCTGTTGCCACGGGCACCGCCCCAAGATCGTGCATACATACATCACCCCCAATGCCCATACATCGGCAAGTTTAGGATCATAAGGTATGCCTCCGAGGACCTCGGGTGCAGAGAAGGAGAGTGCACCGTGTTCGCCTATACGAAAACAATTAGCATTTATACAGAGAAGCTCCTGTACAATAACCACTCACCTGAGACGAAAACAACGTCATTTTCATACTCCACTTGGAATTTGACTGCACTCCCAAAATCGATCACCCTTACCCTCCCATCCTCCCCAACCATGACATTACTCATCTTTAGATCCAAGTGTGCAACACCCAGCCCATGCATGTAGTTTACCACATCAAAGATTTCTGCAAAGACACAATCCACTTCGTCTTTGCTCAACTTGCCTCCTGTCACTAGATCTTGAAGTCGAAAAGGCGCATACTCCATGCTCTGATGCCAGTGCTGTCCATCGGTGAATAGGTCATAAGTCTT
Organism: Neophaeococcomyces mojaviensis; assembly: GCA_030247915.1. Taxonomy (NCBI): domain Eukaryota; kingdom Fungi; phylum Ascomycota; class Eurotiomycetes; order Chaetothyriales; genus Neophaeococcomyces; species Neophaeococcomyces mojaviensis. The sequence goes on along the minus strand of JAPDRQ010000264.1, from coordinate 10,337 downwards.
GATAATACCTGGATGGTGCGAAAGGAGAGAAGCTAAATTATACTCGTTAAGTATTGGTGAAAGGTAAGTATCGGTATCTTCACCAGGATTTTGCGAGGCGAACGTCTTGACAGCGAGAGCAGGATGCGAGCCGAAAGCTGGGAAGGAGTGAACAGCACCTGAAAAGCCATGACCGAGGAGCGTGCCGCTGGAGTGTTGTAACAGTGGTGATGAATGGACTGCATGGCTGAGACATGTGTTGAGAGGTATGGGACGGAAGGTGGAGCAGGACCAAGGTGGGACGGTGTCCGTGAAAAATGCATTGATACAGTCCAGCAAGAGCAGCATCACGATGAAGCTCTGCCGCAGCATTGAACCTTTCTTTTTCAAAGGTGACAAAAAATACAGATCTCTTTGGTATGAGCGAACTGAATGAGGAGGTGTCAAACACATTGCTCTTCCGTAAGGAAGGCTCGCATGGCCAGCTTGACGATAGATTTTGAAGGTCAAGACCGAGTTTCAGGTACATGGCTACTACCTGAGGTCTCCTTGTTTGTCATGCATGTCGAGCATGGCTCAGGCACCATTCGGCTGCGCTGATACTCACCGGAAAGTAGTGATGGTCCAGCTTCACTGATCGACGTATGTTTCATGCTGTTCGGAAACCAATTTTGTTTGTGCCAGGTCAAATTTGAGATAATGAACGCACTGGACAACGTCTGGCCAGTGAACACTGTTGGTAATGAGACTGAGGCATTCAAGTGCTAGTGGACCTAGTCAGGTCGACTGCAGTTGGCCCCAAATCGTCCTGTTATTTGAAGGAATCCAAAGCTTGAGGTATTGGCTGATGTCGTATTCCAACAACTTGCGACTAAACTGTTGCCAGACGATAGCATATTTTCTACAATCACAAATATCTTGTTGCCAAGCATGGACGAGACTTGCGGTGCTGGCCCTGAGAAGTATGGGGCCAAAACTTGGCATTGAGTTGGCAGAAGGCATGCAGACCAGTCAAAAGCTTGATGCCAACAACAGCCGCAAGCCTTAGCGAGGTGGCGTTCCACGAATCTGGGGAACACAGGTTTGAGAAATGAAGCTAAATTTGTTCCTGCATTTGCGACTCGCGAGATTGGAGCGGTCTAAGAGTGTTTTTAGTCCAGATTCACCATTCAAAAGAACTTTTAATCATTTTTACGCGCAATGGCAAAAGATATTCACCGGGCATTACTTCCGAGATATCTTCATAAGATCAGTTGTTGACACAGAGCGCCCATTGCTCTGTTAGGGCCGTACTCCACTAACAGGGATGTTTGACAAGGCTGGTGATCTTCCAATTGGGGTTCTGATTTTCAGGGATATGAACATGCCACACAGTACAGGCACTGCTAAGGGCACCTCTTTTGCGGCAGTCGCTGACGAGCAAACTCTAGGTAGCTATGAGTTGTTTGATTGGACGACGTCTCTTGTCCTTTTGCAGGAACGGAACAGCTATTTGAAAATGGCCAGGCATCCGGTTGTCAAGTCGTGACAAAAATGGTTGCTCTGCCGCATCAACCAGTCACTGGGGACAAGTGTAACCACACATCGGAAACGGATACGTCGTGCCTATCGACGGCTTCGAAGATTTGAATTCGCTCCTTGAAAAATGTTGTCATGTGCTACTTCTCGATATCGAATAGATGATCTCTCTGGAAAAGGGTGGCCAGTCGGGAACACTGACTGACGTAGTCACTGATAGATACACAGGACGGAATGATTTGCAGCAGCATGAGAGAGGCCAAAGTTGGCTGGAAACCCTGAATAGCAACAACTGGGCCAATACCATTCCAGTTTTGCAACTCGTCGACTCAAAAAAGGGGCCAAATTAGATATACCGATGATGGGTGAGGAGTGGCCGTCCTGAAATAAGTGTTTCACTGGAATAGCTTGGCCCAAGAAGCAGACTAAAGGATACTTGGATGATCATCACTTTGAAATCAAGAATTCCCGTAGGGGAAGCGTGAGATCACAACAAAGAAAGTATATAAGACGAGATCTGTGATCAGATTGTTCTCTCCCTACAGTATCTCCCTCATATTATCAAAAGTCTTTAGCACGTTCCATCCAAAACCATACCGTATACCAACAATAGCCCTCATTTGCCTCAACAAACATGAAGGTCCTCGCAATTCTCGGACTCGCAATCCCGGCCATCATGGCAGTCGCCATTCCCGAAGCGGAGCCTGAAGCCCACCTCCAAAGACGAACAACCTGCACTCGCAAACTAGAACTCTGGCCAGACAAGCATGGTGTATGTGTTGACACTGCATTGCCCTCTCCCCAGTGTACTGGTGGCGAACTCTACAAAGCAGACTGTGGCAAGGTTGGGAAGACCTGGTACTGCTGCATCCTTTGAGTCTGAAGGCAAGCATATCTTCCCTGAGACTCTGTTCATTATTGGTTCAGTGATCTTGATCATACATGAAGACGTATTCTGATAATGATATCTAGGTGAATAACCGGTGACGGTTAGAAGTATGTATTGGACGAAGCGTGAGGGAGGAATTTTGGTCCCGTGGTGGGGAAGGAGGGACATGGTACACTTTTCAAATATCTGGTAGCCTGCTTCAATCACATCACTGCCGACAAAACCCAAATATCGTTTCGAGAATTTCTTGTTCCATAAGCTTGCACTTGTGACATGCCACTTCACTCATTCTCGGATCATAGTCAGTAGCTCCTTTGACCCAAGTGGTTAGCGTGCTTGCCAATCTCATCAGACTGCCATGCTGTAGGGTCTTGCTATACGGGTACTCTACCATTGCTTTATGCAACTAGTGATGACTGTAGAGCCCAAGTACGTCTTTAGCCACTCCAACCGCGGTTTTCTTGTACCCTACCGCCTCATGTGCAGCCAGTAGCCTGTCGAAACAACAACAATAACATTTCATCAAGCCTAAAGGAAGTGTCTTTCACTTCATAGTCTTGAAGGCTTCTTTTGGTTTCTGATCTTTGTAATTATATCGAGTAGGGTCTACTTAAACCCATCGGGATCTGGAATTCACCAGTCTTGGCATAATTTTACTCGGAACATCTAAACTTTATCAGATTTTATCTACTTCGCGCCCTGGATCTAGTATGGTTTATATAAGATCAATCTATTCGAGCATTAACTGCGTGGAAGAACATATGAAATCAACTAATCTATAATTCTGGTCCTAGCAATAAGCGACTAAAGCCCAGCAAAGTTCAGGAGCAATTGCTGAAAAAGCATTTTTTGCCCTGCAGTCTAGCTTTGATCCAAAACGTTGATGCTTTACTGTATCAAATGCATTGCCGCTACCCACCAGGTCATCGATTGTCTGTACTGTTAGACACCAAATCGCATAAGCTGTACGGAAATTTCTGGATGACAGTCATTGAACCACTTTTGGCCCTAACTCCGGTTGTTTTTGACGGTAACAACAGGGCAGGTAGGCAATCAATTCCTAAGCAAGGAGTATATTTGTGGCTGCGATACGGTCGGGGGCAAAGCAGAAGCTGACAGCGAGATTGAACGCGAGACAGGCGATCCTCACGGCAAGAGGTGCCGGTCCAACCACCACCCAGCACTGACGACACCTCCACGCGTATTTATGACGTACTGAATCGTAGCAATGTCATATAACAAGTCGATAGTCCTTCGACAGACCATTTTATATCTCCTGACGAATATATCAAAGACCGTCTCAAGCTCTACACTGTACCTTTATCTCTTGCTAAGATGCCTGGTACGTCCGGACACTCTCGTACCCCAAGACCCATGCCTCATCCTCATGCTTGCTGACATAATGCTTGTTACACACAGCTGAAACTGATTACCCCGAAGATCCGAAGAAGTTGAAGGCACAGCAAAAGCAAGAAGACTACGAAGCACGCAAGGAGCATTCGAATCAGGGGAGCAACACGCACAGCGGACAGGGCATGGAATATGTGACGAAGAAGAATCACAGTTCGAGGAAGGATGAGGAAGGACAAGGACGTGAGGTGCCTCATGGTGGCAACGGTGGCAACTCGGGCAGAACGATTAGTAAGGGATCGTAGGACAAAGGACTATGGATGACGGGCGTGTCTACGGAGGCATAATAACTATATAGCCTTGCCAAGTCTGTACAAGGCTCCGGGCCACACAATTCCCCTTTTGCGGGGTTTTGATGGGTTTGTGCCTATCAGTTTTGGCAATGTCTTCGCTTTTCCGATTAGGAAGTAAGAGAATGCCTATACAAGGAATCTATAGGTGTAAGTCGTTCTATTCGCTCGCAGGTTACATCGCACAGTCTCTCACAATACTTAGTAGTTAGTTTAACAAACAACTTTCGCAGAGCTAAAGTTGGCCGCCGAGAGTAGATTGTCTCCAGTGAGACTCGGGTGAGGCTCGCCTATGTGATAGTGAACTGGGACAAGTCAGAGCGGCCTCACCCTAGAGCTGAAATGGTCGTGAGCACGATGCAGATTTTACTCCTCTTAGCAGGATGCTAACTCGGCAAAGGTGGAGAACTGAACTGGAGCTTGAGCGCCTGAGAGATCGTTTGCAGCTGCGTAAGAGAGTGCGAAGCCAAGATAACAAATTGACCTCCTTAACTTCTTTAATCCTTAATCAGCCATAAGCAGATGCAGGGACGGTTCAGGAAGGAGTTTGGATGGAGCGAGTCCGTGAAGGCAACAATGAAAGGACTCTTTGATCATGCCAACACTCAATCGTCTGCCAAGCTAGGATATAGTGTACCCACTGTACTCATGCAGGCCGGCGTTACGTCTTCCTTTCTCTGAATACCAACTGTAATCCTGCCAGTCCCATTGTGAAGTGATCCTGTGTTTCTTCCAGTAGCCTTGTCCCATCTTCGCCCTCAGCAAATGCAATATCAAATTCAAGCACCAACCTAGAGATCACGTTTCGCATCTCGTTGTACGCAAGCTGTTTACCAATACAACCATATCTGCCAAGAAGGAACGGGAAAAAAGCATTCTTATCAAGAATAAGCTCTGGCCGTGTGGTCCACCGCTCAGGGATAAATTCGTCTGGCTGAGCGAATGCTTTCGGTGATCGCTGGATTGTGTACTGAGGGGAGAGCACGACACAACCCTCAGGGATGAAGTAGTCGCCAATGGCAACGCCGCCTTTTGGGGATTTTCGGTAGACACCACCAGGGACTGGTGGGTGCAAGCGCAATGTCTCATTGATGACCGCATTCAGATATTGGAGATGGGCCAGGGACGTGATCGAGAGGCCATCATCACTGTGGAGATCATGCTCGTCGAGTTCAGTTCGCAATTTACTTGCAATAACTGGATCGCGTGCCACATGATATAAGACATGTGTCAAGGTGGCGGCTGTTGTATCACTGCCTGCTACGACCAGTAGTCTCGCGTCTCCCGTAAGCAACATCTCTTCCTCTTGAGGATTACTGAAGAATTCTCCAGCATCGAGTATATGCGACACGACGTCTGGCTCATTTGGTTTCGATTTCTTGCGTTCATCCATGAGAGTGTTGCTGAAATTAACCATCTGAATCATCGGGTTCGTCGAGTCAGGAAGTGGTACCCTGATAAAGCACTCCAGTAACCACATAGTAGTGCTGAAGAGTCCGAACGGAACGCCATTGTCACGGAGAGCGTCGATGAACCAATGAGACTTGCCTGTCTCTAGAGCGTCAAAAGAGCGACCGAAAGCTAAGTCACCCATCACATCAAATGCAAAGAAGCCGATCCATTCTTGAGCATTGACTGATGTACCAATTCTTTGACGGAGCTGTTGAATCAATTTGTTTGTGTAATTTGTAATGCGAGAATCATAAGATCGGAGTGCTGATGCGGTGAAAGCCTGTATATGTTAGTCCAGGGAAATGGATGAAGGTAGCGATGCAGTCACCTTATCCCATCCGTGCCTTCTCCTCCTGTCGTGCAAGGTGTGATCTGTCATTTGTTGCAAACTTGTCACAGGCCGACCAAATTCGTACCAGTCTGACTTTGTAAATTTGGTAGTTTGACCATGAGCGATATTGACGATAGCTGGATTGGCAACTGAGAGCATATTCGGCCCCACTCGGACAAATTCACCATACTGCTTGTGAAGCTTGTTGAGATGTTTGTAGTTATCGATCCTGTCTTTGACATGCCATACGTGATACCACTGCGTCAGCCGGGCTAGGAACGGTCCTGGGAAGTGCTTCAGGCGGTGGAAGAATACGCGATACGCCAGCATGTCGAGGAGCACGCCAGCCAGAAAAGAGGTGTACCATATTGTGGTGGTGGTTGCTGAGCTGAGCTTCTTTGCATTTGTAGAAAGACAAAGCGCAAAGAAGAGCACAAAAGGTGCCGTCAGTAGTACTAGAGCCACTGGAGGGGCATGTGTTACAGGCTTTATCCGAATGAAGACGATGAAATGTGTCAGCATTCCTAGTGCTACAAGCACAGGCAATGGTCTTTCTTTGACGAAATCCATCACTACTGGTGACAGGCGATCCAAAGGTAGGTAATGTTCCCAAGACGCACAAGAGAAAAGAAATGCATTAAGTACTCGGTCGCATGGTAGGTTTCCAAGAAGTAGGCATCACAATCGCTACTGAAAATGTCTTCTTCATGGAGCGATTGGTTGTACTGGCACGACGTTTTTTTTGCAGCTCAATTTCGCTCTTTGAGTACCGGATTTGTGGTCGTGTGGTAAGCCAGGCAACCAACGATGCTAACCGTCTCCTACCCCAGGCTCGCTTATTCATGCATACCGAGAATGAAATAACTCACCAAAGTCCCAGGCTGGAACTACTATGGACACCTCGTAGAGATATTGACCACCAATCAAAACATACCTACTGTCTGTTTCAGTCTTGGATCTGCATGGTGTAGCTGTGTTTTCAGGAACCTGGTTATGAGAGCCTGCCCGAGTTTCTGAAAACTGCAAGCTGTTCGGTGCTTACCCGCTAGTGGTAGCGTCGCGAAAGTGAAAGTGACGACTAGCATCGCCTTTCAGATAAGCAGGAAAGGTCAGCGCTAAGGCAAGCCCTGCAGATCCCCGTGCACCGACGGAATGGATGGCAGCAGTTGAGAGCCGAGAAGGTCATCATCCGGCAAAACTCTACGGAAGATCTTAGAGACGAAGTATGCAGCCATCGCACTATGCAGGCTTGCACAGGACTGTCTTCTCATGTACGGAGTGCTGCGAAGATTCACTATCGCAGGCGCTTGTTGCAAAAGAATTTGAACTCATAGAAGAGTCAACAGATTGCCAAGTTCGCACTTGCGAGGATGTGAGCGAGCAATGTTTGATGACTCGTATTTGTCTCGCGAAGATTACCATTTTAAGCAATCGAGGGTGGCAGGGTTCGCCTTCGCGCTACTACGATACTCCAGTCGCAGAGGCCGGTCATCTCAACTGACAACTGTGATCGTCGTGAAGACAGTTCAAGTCAAGACGCCGAGGATGTGCATCGCCTTGCCTCTGCTTGGAGCCCAGAGTGAGCCGCTCGACTCGCTGCTGGCTTCAACAGCGAATCCCAGCCGTGCTCACCCAGATTTGAGCTACTTCCAACGACCGCAACCATAATGTGATCTTCTCAACCCTCCACAAGGTCATAGACAACTTCAACGAGCAAGGTGTATGGATCCAACCTTGAATCGTTGCAGAGACTGGCTTGTAGAGCCATTTCGGTCCTAAATCCTTTCCGGACAAGCTCGATTCCTCGATTCATCGTTCCGATCCTTGTATGGATAACAGAATGAAGTTAGGTTCCTGATGCAGAAAGATAGCAAGAGAAGTAATTATGCTCAGGAGTACAATCAGTAGAGCAAGAGCAGTGCAGTTACATTCGGTTTAGGATATGAGCAGGCAGAAGGACTCCCATCAGGCTCCGAGAGCCAGACTCAGCAGCTGCTCGTGGTCGCCTGCTACACTGTAGATAGCAAAGAAGAGTCAGACCCTCCATGGATGCAGAATTCGTGCGCTGCTTCGTCCTGCGATATTATTTCAGGGATATACCCGGCCCCTGTACGCCCACCACCCTGCTAATTTCTATGAAGATTCTCTGCTGGTGAAGCAACGCTGTTGTTGCCGCAAAGCTCAAAGCGGAGTGACTACAGCAATCAGAGCTGCTCGCAAAGTAGAAATGGCAGCCTTGCAGTATTCAGAAATGCATACGATGTGAAGGATCGATCACGTATGTATTGTGTAGTCCAAATTTGTTCCCTTCGTCGCACCCCAGATCATGTGATGGCATCAATTTCTATCCCAGCTCGAGAAGCTAGCTCGTGTCTCTTCAATTAAGTGGCTAAAGAAAAGTCCAGAAGAAGAGGAAAGCAGGGTACATTATGCAGAGCGCTGTTGGGAAGTTGAGGATCAAGCGCTCATCTGCGCAGGCGCATTCATTGCATTCAGCATGCCTCACCAGGCCTGTTAACCTTCTCTGGTAGGCTTGGGGCACACGTTGCAGACCTATGAGCCACTTCTTGTCGATGTAGATTTACGCTCTAGTCTGTTGGCGATTTTGCAAGACATGCTTGTTGATAGCTCGATAATTTCAGCCAGCCAGTCCTCCACCCAACTCGATTTCTCCGCTTATGCTTGAAGTTGTCAAAATTCTGGCACCAACGTGCTTGATCCTTGGTATTCGTCCAATTGCCTCCCGTTTTCGCTACGCTGATGGTTGACTCGAGAAATGTCACTTGCAACACGCATGCCACAATTTCAGCCCTGCTCGCCAATGCATAATAGTAACCAGTCCTCTGGACAAACGGTTGCTGCAATGAGACGCACCTGCTCATTTCCGGAATAGTGCGGGCAACATCGATTTGGCGCACCTTGTTCCAGTATTTGCAACCATCCCACTTTTTGACCACTAATCTCAATCCACCATTACTCAACCACCAGGCATTGTATTGCAATAAGAACCAGCGCAAATTGACGGTAAAATCAGGGCATTGAACAAGATTGGTTGTTAATATGTTAGAAAACAGTCCTGTGGCATTAGAGCACGTTCTTCATGCTGTTCATTTACAAAGTAGTGGTGTGGCAACTCCATTTAAACGGACACCATGCCTGCCTAGCTGCAGTATAAGCGCGGCACATCCTCTCCGCGTACAAAATGTTGCATTTAGCGCAAAGGCAAAATAAGCACGCTAGCAGTTCCACACTCATCCTTCAACTTGCATTTGCTGGCCATACAGTAGTCCAATGGTCGTATCATTGGTATCATTACGTTTGCCTCGTTATTCTGTATCTCTAGATACCAATATCTTGTATTCAAAATGGCTGGTGTTGGTGAACAGCTCGATCTGCAAATCCTGAGTGAACAACGCGACTTTCCAGAAGCCAATTTTGACCCGACCTCGACACCTTCCATCGCTAATATCTCGCTCGCGGACGTTCGTACGCACTTACAGCAACCTGTACAGCATTGGCAGGGTGGTATAGATGTTCCCTATCGACAGTGGGAGTTGCGCGATAAAGCACAGGCGAAGTGGTCGCCAGTTCAGTTATTCTTACTACTTTTTCAGCCTCTGCTCGATCTTCTTATATATCATACTAATGCCAACATTAGACGTAATTGGAAGGGCAAAGGATCATGGAAAGAGGTATCAGATATCGAGATGAGGCGCTGGCTAGCTTGTAGGCTTCAAATGGTGAATACCTTGCCTGTAACGACCTCAATGCAAGATTTTTGGTCGATCAAAGGTCTACCTACTAGAAGGATTAGTTGTCAGCGTTTCAAAGCTATTGAACGATACCTAACCTTCTGTAGCGATCAACCGTTGGACCAGGCGCAGTACGTATGGTTTTGGAAGGTCCAGAAGGCGCTGGCGGTCCTTCGGGACCGTTTAAAGGAGGTCCTAATACCTGGAAGTCATTTGGTTGTTGACGAGGTCTCAATCGAGTTCCACGGTCGTCAGAAGGACAAATACCGTATAAGACACAAACCAGCAGGTGAAGGCTTCGTAGTATATGCCCTCTGTAGCCATGGAGGCCTACTACATGACTTTGTAATGTCATCCAGTCGTCAGGGGGTAGAGGGGGTACCAAAGAGCATCGAGATCGATATACTGACAAGGAGTCTACGCAAGAGAAAGAGAGGTATAAAGGGCGATCGAGCGACACTAGTACGCCTTCTACCGCAAAAGGCACTGGTGTACATCCTTCTGGAGCGCGTAACAGCTGAATGGAGGCCAAAGACATATGTCTGCTACCTAGACAACCTCTTTACGGATATACCACTAGCTAAGGCACTGCGAACGCTTAATATTGGTATCTGTGGTACTACAAGGAAGAATACGCCTGGTTTTCCTCCAATCTTACTGGCGATCAAGACTAAATTTGGGTTAGAACTACCTCCAACTGCTCGAACAGCCCTTAT
>JAPDRQ010000263.1:0-39410 GCA_030247915.1 Neophaeococcomyces mojaviensis | reverse complement strand
CTTGACCTGTCTATGTAATGGTCGCCATCAGTTAGCAAACCCTTCTGCTAAGCTATTCCATATGGTATGGTTGCTCAGCTATCTTCTTCAGCATTCCCAAATGTTGATTTATTCTATCAATATTGGCTGAAAGATGTGCTCGTGTTTCCTCTATTGCCCATCGCTCATCTATCGAATTCAACTTCCTTTTTGTCCATTGTGTTGAGCTAACGGCAATGCGGCATCATCTAGGGTTAGAAGGTGCTCATTAATTTATGTTGTCCCAAAGAACTGTTACAGGCTGCTGCCACTCCAAGATCAAATGTACATATGTATCCGACGCAATCTTTCATATGTGCAACGCCAAAATTGAGGTTGAGTTATAGCTTCAGGCGTCCTTCTTAATGGACACAGTGATGTGTATCGGCAACAGAGGGAGATGCCGCAACGCAAATTATGACAAATACTGTCACGAGTCGAAAATTGGTGCGAAGACTGGAATGCCTCTTGACTCGAGTCCATATACTACTTTCCTTGTCACTTTCGGATTTGAGATGATAAAGACTGCTTCGGCTTTGGATGCAAGGTAGAGTTTATACGTCTCCAGGACAAGATTTGGTCGACCTATCGCGGTTGTGTTGATGATAATTGCATCTGGATCAGCCAGTCTCACTTGCTCGACAATACCTTTAGAATAAGTCGCAACAGGATCGGGCGTCGACCAGATGATACGAGCGTCAAGATTGCGTGCACTTAGTAACGACAAGATGGGGCCAATGCCAGATCCTGTCGCCACCAACACGAGCTTCCGGAAGATTGGAGCAACATGGAGAACTCCTCGTGCTGGAATACCTTTGGTCCAGAGTTGCTTTGGAGGAAAATCGATCATCTTAGCAGTCCAGTCACCAGCTCTCGATACCAGGATCGAGAAGCCAACGCCATCGTGTTCTGGTATGCCGGCGAAAGCATGCCATTCCCTCAAAGGACTATCCGAGAAGCGAGGTGCTGCGCAAAGAGGTACGTTGGTGTAACCGAAATGCAACCTCACTGCATGGCTTGAAAGTGGCTCGGCACGGACTGATACTCGTCGAAGTCGCAGCCATGGGAGAATGAGTGCAACTGTGACGGCAAATATGCACCAAAATATTGGATTTTTCATGAGTGATTCGCCTATAGGTTTGAAGGGTACTGTGGACCGCCTTTGAGCTTCAGTGGAAAGCACAATATGTGCCCAAAATAACCCGACAGCAGACCAACCAGCAAATCGGTGGATGCCTTCCCATGTGTTGTGGAACCTTGATCGTAACCCAGGATGTGAAAAGGCCACAATGCTGACAAGCAGAACGTCAAGGACAATGGTAGCGGCTAGGATAGCTGCCTTTAGATCACGAGAGGTATTTTTGTTGGATGAATTGATGATTGGATAGTTGAAGACGCCGAACCAGATTGTGGCAGCCATACCAGCTCCGGAATGGACTCCACCCAGGTGATATATCTTGGCTGCAAGCCTACGCACTCGCAGGGGCATCCATCGTGGACATTTGCCAAAGCTAGCGAACAGGAAGTTGATCACCAGTTCTTGTCGGACAAGTACTGCCACAAGTATGTTCGCTGCCGCTGCCGTCCCGATGGCTTGGTCACTCATGCTCGTCAGATGTCCTTTGGCGCCAAGCACAATAATGACGATGATGTTCGCGGCCATAACAAGAATGTTGAGCCTGCGATATACCGAGAAAAGGGTGTATCGGAGGTTGCGGTGTAATTGGCCGTGTGTCTTTCGTGGTAGCTCGGCATCTCCAAGAGCGAGGAACTTATCCGCGGTCAAAGTTGAAGTACTACTTGTGAACGACTCATTGCTGAAAACCTCCTCCTCTTTCCTTACAGCTGGCGGTGGTCTGACAATTGCTCTAACGGCATGTGTAGCTGATGCTGTGATGCCCTTCTCCAGGTCTCCAATTTCGGAATTGGTGGTATTAATGGCAACCGGCGCCATACCAATGTTGACGAAGCAGAGATCTGGAAGCCATTGCATCAGTACTTGATCTTGGCCTACGTTGTATGGGCACATGCGATGGATTGGGAGATGCATGTTGAAAAGGCAGAGACATGGATGAAGTATACTTGGCAAGGAACAGATACCTCGAATATTGACGTTCTTCAAGACGTCAGCTGGTGTGGCAAAATTGTTTCCAGTTAACGACGTTTGAATATGATGGTTGGCGTGTGTGCTGTTGTCTGTCACTTTCGAGGCTCGTGAAGGCTGTCACCGGGTCGCCCGGCATGTCAGCAACAGCCACTCCAATACTCTGTGCAGGACCTGGACAGGTGATGCTCACCTGCTAAGTTAATATGGTTTCAAATAGGTGCAAGTTCATGCTATAGTACTATGGTGATAGCTACTGTCGGAGGCCAAACTTCTGAACTGGCGCTGGTTCGATTTTATGATAAGCAACTAACGGCAGATCTTATCACACCTCCAGAACTCGGTGTTGAATGAAGAGTTCGGAGTGGATGCTGGAGGTGGTATACAGAATCTGAAGCTACGAGAGTGGATTCGAAGTGGAAAATGAGGTGACTCAGGAACGTGGAGGATGAGAAATCAATACCTGACATGGGAAGGTGAGTACTAAGTACGCGAGACTTTTTGTGCTCACTGACTTGATTTGCAAAACATTGTGTGCTCGAACAGCAAGGCATCATCATCGTCATCAACAATATGCTGTTGCTTGCAATGGTAGTTGGGGCGTAAGTACGCGTTAGGGATTGAATACTTAGCGGACTATCATCAATAGACAGACACATGCACACGCTCAATCCTCACTCGTGCTGAAATTAAGCCATGTGGAGGCCATGTCCCAACGAGTTCTAATTTATGGCACAACAGAACATACTCCTATGCAGACCATGCTATCCATCTGTACAAATGCTTTGTACACCAACAGTCATGTTCCAAGCAACAATGACCGTTTTTGTCCCCCTGCCGGGGCTACCCGGTCGGATGTCCGACCTGCTCGACCTTATTGAAACGATTTGACGAGATCTAGATTCGGGTTTGCAGAAATATCCGGAGTGACGGTTTTGCCCAGGAGTAATCTTTGTTTGTGGCTAGACGTGTTACAAACAACAGACTATGTCATGGCATCAAGCACCAGCGGAACAAAGGACTAGCCTGTGCCAGCCACATATTACCTCTGTCAGCTTGTTCCACAACAGACCTGCTCTCTTGCATTCTTGTATAACCTGACCTGCACTTCGTCGGACAAGATCTTGGCTCTTAGTTTTGTGTAACCTCTTCTGTCTGCTGACTCACCAATACCGATTACTCTCACAATCAATCTATGGACCTTATCCCGTCTTCCACCAGATGCTGGTCTTGGGGTTCTGAAACAAACCTACCTATTCCGGTAATTGATCTAGTCAGCTTCGCCTTCGGCAGGTCTAGCGAATATGATGAAAACAGACCGGTAAGTGTTCAACATGTCGCCACAGACCGTCACTCGTTGTGCTGTTTTGCTGGCTAGTGTGGTCGAAGCAGCTGACATTCTTCTTGCTCCACCTATCTACCTTTGCTTTGCCCACGCTGATTGCGGCAGATTTTCATCGACGCAAGAAACACTTCTAACTTTATCACAATACGCTCGGCAAAGGCTCTCGTGTGCAAGTTATGCAAAGGCTTAAAAACAATTGGTCTGAAAGATGGGGACTGTGTTGGCATCCACAGCTACAATAATGTACGATTCAATCTGGTGCAACAGCGCAAGTTATTGTGTCAGATAAGAAACGATGCTAATCACGCTTGATGTTGCAGATCTTAACCCCTGTCCTCTTCCTTGGCATCATAGCAGCGGGTGGTATTGTTTCCGGAAGCAATCCCGCATACACTCCGCGTGAACTTAGTCATCATTTTGCGACCACGAATACGAAGTACCTCTTTGTACATAGAGATTGTTTGAACGCTAAGAACCAGCGCGAATGTGCTGAGAATGAGGCATGGTTAACAAGTGAATGTGGATTGTCGCCCGAGACGGTGTTTCAATTTGACGATGAAACTCTCATCCATGCTCGTTCGAACCAGAACTCGACACGTGAAGATATATCGCCGTTGAGTCCAGTACCTGCTTTTAGCGACCTGCTTGACCTGTTCGTACGAGGTAGCCAGGAATGGCAACACAACCACGAGGATGACAAAGTCTTACAAAAGCCCGCAATCTATGCCACCACAAGCGGCACGACGGGTCTGCCAAAGGCAGCTGTGATCCCGCACCAGTACATTGTAGCACAAGCTGTCATGCTGGAAGATCAGTACAGACCAAGGGTTGGACAGGTATTCCAGAACACCATCAAGTTTCAGCCTTCGCCATGTGCTAATGTCAGTGCAGATCTCGCAACTCATCACACTACCAGTGTTCCATGCCTTCGCGGCTCAGCTCGCTCTTGTCCTACCTCTCCGTACGGGTATATCAACTTACTTCCTACCTCGTTTCCACTTGGAAGAGTACATAGACTGTATCTCCCGTTTTCGGATCACTGATACGCCCGTTGTACCTCCTATCATTTCATCGTTAGTTCAATGTGCAAAACGAAATGGCAAGTCAGAAGAGATTAAGAACAAACTGCAGTCATTGCGGAACATTGTCTGTGCTGGTGCGCCATTAAGTTATGCTATGCAGAAGCAATTCTGTGACTGCCTCTCACTGCAATGTCATGTCAGACAGTGTTGGGGAACTACAGAAGTTGGATGGGTGACGTTATGGTCCATGACAGGACGAGATCAGACTGGCAGTGTTGGACACCTAACCGCTAACACTCAGCTTAAGCTTTTGACAGCGGATGGCACCGCTGTCACAAATGAGGGTGACGAAGGTGAGGCCTGTATCAGATCTCCATCGATGTATCTTGGTTATCGCAACCTCTCGTCATCTGGCCCACCTGTCGATGCAGAAGGCTTTTACCATACAGGTGATCTAGCATACTATAAAGACAACAAGGTGTTTATCACTGGAAGAATTAAGGACATCATGAAAATCAAGTCTTGGCAAGTTTCTCCACAAGAAGTCGAAAACGTCATCCTTGAGGATCCTCGTGTTGCAGATTGCGCTGTAGTCGGCGTTACTCATGAAGATGAGCCTGGTATGGATGCGACATTAATCCGAGCGTACGTTGTTCGTGGCGGAGGTCAGCTAGGCGATGAGGATCTTGCATCAGCTATCAAGACAAGAGTTAGTTCTGAGCTTGCCAGCTACAAGCGTCTGACTGGAGGCGTCCTCTTCATTGACGAAGTTCCAAGGAACGCAGCTGGAAAAATCTTGAGGTACAAGCTGCGGAAGTTTTGAATTATCATCCAAGTTACCGTTGTGATGATGAATAGATGGAGCTGGAGTGTTGACCTTACTACGCAGAAGAAGTATTTGGACTAGTGCTGGTAACATCAATCAGGAACCTGCTGGAGAAGTAATATTATGAATGTGGCCCCATCAATCTGCACTGTTGTCACAGTAACAACAACACCTGCAAATCGAGTTTTGGAGCCCCCTTCGTCGTAAGCCTAAGACGTTAGTATTCTTTTTGTTCATAAATTTTCTCTCCATCTTATGAAGTATCTTGCTACCCACTTTGCTCATCAGGCAATATCCTTTGAATGTCACAGTTAAATCTCATGTTCTCTGCCGTGGGTGCCTTTCATGTCGACAGAGGTCTGATTTTGATTGACGATTTCCTCGTTGCTTCCTCACTTTCGAAGCCGTACACTACTTAGTAAATAGTGACAGTGAGTACTCAACACGTGATTTGTTGGTTTCGCGTTATGATGAGTGGATTAAACGCCGCCAAGGTACAGAAAATCAGGCATCAACGCCTCTGCCTTTATTGGTTATTTTAATGCTTACGGCATTGACTCCATCGCTCCACCATAGGAAGCCATATGAGTTGTTTCTTTTTCGCTGCCATCGCCGGTCAACAAAGCAGTCGTGAATTCCTGCCTCATCTCAGCTTTTTAGTTTCTTCAGATACGCCATAACCAACACAACTAGACTCCGATACTTCCCCAAGTCATGGCTACAACCACACCCCATGACATCTCCATCCTAATCACAGTTCCTGCAAACCCTGACGCTCCTACTTCCGCAAAACCTCTGGTTTCCTCCGAACGCCGCATAACACCCACCTGGACCGTCGACCAACTTAAATCAAAACTTGAGCCTATTACTGGCATCCCCGCCTCGTCTCAGAAACTACGGACACAGTCAATCGTTGATGGGTCATGGATCTACTTGATCGACGATACTAGTCTCGTCGGCGATAGGCAGTACGGTCTAACGAAAGGTTCTGAAATCGAAGTTATTGACACACGCCCGCCCGGTGCAAGGGCGAATTTCACGGATGTCAGCAGCGTGGAGAAATACGTCATGCCCGAGACCCAGTATGAGAAACTAACGGATACTGTGTTGGCGTGGAAGAAGCGGCAGAAATTGGGCCGGTTTGATCCGAACGCGAAGAGTTTGGAGGAGTTGATTGTGGAGAGGAGAGAGAAGGATATGAGTGAGATCGAGAAGAAGGGGATCAAGGTGGGGCAAAGGTGTAGAATTGGAGGGAGTAATGAGAGGAGAGGGGCAGTTAGACATGTCGGTGAGATTTTAGGTCTGGGAGGGGACAGGGAAGCGGGATGTTGTTGGGTTGGTGTGGAATTTGATGAGCCTGTTGGAAGGAATGATGGGAGTGCGAGAGTGGAGGTGGTGGGTGACGACGGGAAGATAAAGACCGAGGTGAAGAGAGTGTTCGAATGTAGAGAGAAGCACGGCGGGTTTGTGAGGCCGGAGATTGTAGAGGTGGGAGAGGAATGGGGTGTGCTTGATGATTTGGTGGATGAGGATATGGAAGAACTGTGAGAGGTTGTACAGTCAGTTCCTTGGTAGGAAGACTTTGTCACCGCAGTTCCAAACCAAGACTTCGGAAGAAAATACACGTTGGAATCACGATCACGATGACCGTGGTTGGATCTTTTATGTTTGAAAGTGTTGCATGGAGTAGCACGAAGTCATCAGCATGTAGAAAGATTGGCAACCATTCGAAGGAGCTTTTCGCTCGGCTCCGACAGGCTGTTTTTGTATCGATCTTGCCCAACAAGAAGGACCGTAGCAACTATGATGAGCTTTGAACAAGCTCTTGTTCCAAAGAACCATCAATTGCTTCCAAAGAAGAAAGTAAAATCCAGGACAGTGACCATTTCTGCATCAACTAGAATTCGTACAGCCAAGGTATTCTTGTCAAATCATGCTGCATCAAAATAATACAACGAAAATCATCTTGTTCTTATTCAGGTGGCACTTCACAAGCCTGACTGAAAAATATCCTAGCACTCCTTTTATGCTCATTCTCAATCGAGTAATTGTTCCCTGTTCATGTATTAGCATCTGCAACTACCTCCAATGTCATAGAGCGGGACTCTTACCTCTTGGCACTTGCCAAAACCCACCTTTTCCAATACTAAATCTCGTCTCTTCACCTCCAATGGGGCCAACCTCAACTGTGACTCGGCCATACGCCACAAAGAAGCTCATGTGCATCTTCCTGCTATTCTTCGACTTCTTCACGCCACCAGGCAGCAGATCAACCACACCGGTACCAAAGAACCCGGTTGACAGCAACTTTGCATACCTAAAGGTTGAGCCTTTAACTTCTTTGGTCTCAATCGCACCAGCCGAATGCGCAATGTCGACTGTCTCCGTTAAATCGCCATGAACTTGATTCTCAGGGTCCCAAACTGCTACGTTTGCCTTGAGGGTGCCAGAGTTGAGTTCCCATTCTTCGGCATTAGGATCGTTGTTCTCACTATCACTAGCGGCGTCGACGTCAGATTCTTCCTCTTGTCGAACTTTTGGCTTCGCCTTCCCTTTGCCTTTAGCTGCTGTCTGACGTCTACCTTTTTTCCCAGGACCAGATTCCACGATCTCATCATTTCTCACCACATAATCAATCCTATTCAACGGAAACCTCGCGCCATCCAAAGTATCAGACCCAGTATCCTGTGATCCTTCCGTGAAGATACATCTCTCGTTACGCCAATAAGCGAGCGGTTTGATACTTATTCTACCGCTTCGAGTCCGTGCCACTGTGTCATCAGCTGGCGTTTCTCGTCTCTCACGCACAAGGAGGTGTAGGGATCGGGAGCCGCCTCCTGGTCTAGCACGGATCTTTTGCACGGCCTCCTCAACTTGTTCTTCCTGCCGTGAAGAGAGTTTTGTGGTTGTGGCTTTTTGTTGTGGCGGTGGCCGACTTCGTGGCTTTGGGGGCGGCTTCATTGTAGCTGCAGGCTGTCGGGGAGATTTCCGCTGTGCTTGAGTAGAGGCGAAGGCTGTGCCTTCGTTGCTTCGTCGCTTGGCCCGTTTGGCAGCTGGTGAAGAGACTGCTTCAACTTCGGCTTCAATGGCGTCTGACTTGCGCTTTCGTCTTGAATTTGCAGCTGTTGGTTCGCGCTTGCGTGCTGATGTTCGCGTTGGTGGTTGGAAAGTCTCATCTTCGTCTTCATCGTCTTGCTCGTCTAGCCGTGCTGTAGGTAATTCTGGTTCCTCATCATCAGACTCTTCTATCGCAACTTGGGGTTCTTCATCTTCGGCACCCATTACATCCACGTTATTTTCAGAACCAGCTGGTTGCTGTACCATAGTCTGATTGATCTGGACATGGCTGGGTGTTTCTTGAGTAGCATCCTGCATGTCCTCGTCTTGAATGATAGGTTGCACATCTGAGATTCTACCAACAAAGGCACTCTTCGCCGCCCTCAGGACTTGGCTTCGTAGTGGTGTTTTTTCTGGACTGAATCGTCGTGCTGCAACAGTGGCAGGCCTGGCCGAAGCAGCACGAGTAATCGTGACTTGTATTGGTGTTGCTGACAGCTGAGTCTCATTCGCATTCTCTTTCTCTTCTTGGATGCTCTGCTGCTTCTGTCGGAGGATGTCGAGTGCATTGCTCCGTCGTGCAGTGCCGGTGATGCCGCTCTTCCTTGGTGATGCAGATCGTGGCAAAGGATGTGATGTCCCTCGAACAGATCGCCGTGCAGAAGCATTCGTGCCCGGTGTTCTAACCTGACCTGTACAAAAATTCAGCCATCTATATCCTGTACTAACTCAGATGGACAACTGACCATTAACTTTTGCAGCGCGGGGCGTTTCTTCTCTCACATCCTCCTCAACAGATTTCAGAATTTCCTCAGCTGCTTTCACAGGCGACGGCTTTTTGGGCGAAGAGAACATTCCCGATACTTCTTCCATGCCATATTCATCCAACTTTCGCGGCGCAAGGGTTGCGCCAGTCCTTCTTCCCACTTTTCCAATGTTCGAGAAATCATATTCGCGCTCCCGCGGCGGAAGTGATGCGCGGGGCATTTTCGCTATTATTGTTCAAGGGTACGCCGAGGTCGTAAGTAGCGAAAGCAGTTGTTGACGATATTGTTTGTCAGGTTGCGACAGCAAGATGTGGAGTGGGACTCAAGATGACAGACATGTAAACAATGGCTTGCTTGGCTTCGGCAAGTTCCGGAACACGCTTCGACGCGTCCGATGGAAATGATGGAGCAACGCGTCTTTCACATGTCAACAATTATATTAAAATAGATGTCCTAATCGAAAGTGGTACCGCTGTCCGAGGTCAGTGACCACCAGAAGACAAAAGCCCTCCACATTCTTCGTTGCATCAACGAAGAACTGTATGTATGTTCACCGAATACCTCAATCTTTGCCTCAACACAGCAAGACCTCTCTACGCTCAGAAGAAGTTGAACACATTATTCGATTTGTCCACCCAGTTGACCTAACATCGTTGCTACTTCTGAGAACCATAATGGGGGATGTCCAGGATGCTGTCGTTCTCGCAACAGAGTTCATCCCACCCTCAGTGCAAGACCACCCCTTAGATCTCCATAACGGATTTTCATACAGCCATTACAGTCATATTCCATCAGCAGTAACCACGAACAACGCAGGCACACAAGGCACACCTGTCGTCCTTGGTGTCGACGAAGCTGGTAGAGGCCCTGTGATCGGCCCTATGGTCTATGGTATCTTCTACCTCCCTATCGAACTTCAACACTCCTTATTGGCAGAGACGCACCACTTCGATGACTCTAAGGTCCTCACACCTCTGGTGCGTGCGAAACTCATGAAAGCCGTCTGTACTCCGAAGACGGATTTGTTTCAATCGTGTGGCTGGGCGGTCAAGTCATTATCTGCACAAGACATTGGTGCCGGCATGTTCAAGAACGGCGGCGCCTACAATTTGAACGCACAAGCCATGGACGCCACAATCGAGCTTATTCGAGGTGTCATTGAAAGAGGAGTCAATGTGCAGGAGATCTACGTCGACACGATTGGACAACCCGCGGCGTATCAGAAGAAGCTAGAACGGATTTTCCCAACGGTGAAAATCACAGTTGAGAAGAAGGCGGATAGTCTGTTTCCGTGCGTTAGTGCAGCGAGTGTTGTTGCAAAGGTCACAAGAGATGTTAGTTGTGAAGTGTTGTATTCTGGTATCACTGCGAACAGGACAGCAGAGGAACTCGACGAAGTCGGCTGGGGATCTGGATATCCGAGTGATTCAAAATGTGTTACGTGGCTGAAAGGAAACATGGATGGTACATTTGGCTGGGGTCCTGAATGCAGGTTCAGCTGGGGTACTGTGAAGGATATGCTTGAATTGCAAAGTCAAGCTGCAAAGCAAGTTGAGTGGCTGGATGATGATAAGGAGAATAACAAGCTATCCCAGTATTTTGGGGTAAGTGCTGTCGGATGTGTAAAGACCGAAGATGCAGAGTTAAGGGATTGGTATGGTGCGAGCATTGGGAACGATTTCATGTGATGATCGTTGCTACATTTGCACGAAACCATATCTACAAATCCATTTCCAAAATCGCTCCAGAAATACAAAGATGCAGAAACGATCTGCACACCTACGGCACACCCGTCATGCTAGCTCACAGCCTCGCCTTCATAACAGCTTCTTTTACAGCATCAGTGAGGCCCGGCAGGTTCGTTGGACCGTCATAAATGTCCCGTTCAGCAATCCGGGTGTTGATCCGATGCATACCCAAATCACTTACCTTCTCTGCACCGAGTAGTCGCATACACGTTGCCGTCTCGTCTCTCAGAATCTCAAGCACTCTCTCAACACCCTCAGTGCCGCCAGCAGCCAGACCATACAATGGTCCTCGACCGATGCCAACAGCCTTCGCACCGAGACATAGCGCCTTTACGACGTCTGTACCGCGTTTGATACCACCATCCACGATCACATCGATCTTGTCAAAGACTTCAGGACAATATTTCCTGATCTCCAGCAGTGTATGCACAGCTGGCGGCGCAGTATCCAATGCTCGCCCACCATGGTTCGAAAGAATAATGCCCCGGACTTGCGGAACATGCTGTGCCGCAAGATATGCATCCTCATGCGTCTGCAACCCCTTCAGAATAATTGGTTTATTCGTATGCTTCCGCAACCACGGCAACGTCTCCCTCCACGTCAAACTTGGGTCTGTCCCGAAGAACAAACTCTGCCCGATTCCGCCACCACCCTTCAACTTTTGGCCGCCCGCATCCTTTATGGCATCGTCCTGATCTTCTTCGATGTTCTTACTCCGCTCGTCTTCCTCCCGCTTGCCAGGCACTGGCGCATCTAGAGTCAAGCAGATGAACTTGATGGCATCAAGCTTGTTAATTCTCGCCAAATAATCCTCCGACTTCTTTCTCTCAGTCTGCACGTACAATTGCCACCCAAACACCTGTCCCGGCGTTGCGTCCTTAACAATCTGCTCCGGTGTCATAGATGCGTTATTACTAATAATCTGCATCGCGCCGAAAGTCTTACATGCTTGTGCGATGCCCCATTCGCCGTCCGGATGTGCTAGTCTCGCCATTGCGGCTGGAGAAGCATAAACTGGGACATCGAGTTTATGGCCAAGAAAGGTTGTGCTTTGGTCGCATTTCCGGCAGTCGACAAATACACGAGGGCGAAGTAGAATCTGGCGGTAGATAGTGTTGTTGAAGTGCTTGGAGGCGTAATCGTCGGCGGCGCTGTAGTAGTAGGCCCAACCCTTTTTGGATAGTTTCTTCGTGGCGGCAGCTTCGATTTCGTCTAGGTTCAGTAGATTTGAGATAGGCACTAGTCTAGATCTGTCAGGCTCTGGGCCGATGTCTTTCGCTGATTTCGTTGGTTCAGGAAGTGTCTTTGGATCAATGGGCCCGAGATTCTTGGATGGTGCAAGGTTCTCCTCGAGGGTTCCTGGCGGGTGGATTGGGTCGTACTCTTCTGTGGCGTCTTTGCCGGCCAGTTTGAGGATTATGTTGGCACCACCTGGATGTTCTGGCAGGAACTCTGTTACGTCCCAGACATTACCGTAGAGAATCACCCAGCAACTATCTTTGGTGTTGTGCTTCGCAACTTCCGCTGCGTCTATGAGTTTAGACATGATGAACTAACGATATTAATGATGATGTTTGTTGTTGTTGTTCTAGGTACTTATCCACCCATTAACCAAGCAAGAAAGACAGAACAAATCGTGAAACGGTCAAGATGACTAGATATATTCCTGCTACACCAGCCCTGCTTTTTTTGACCTCGTCGCCATGCTCAATAAAGAAAATCTCGGCGAAGCATGCGCCGAGATGCCCTTTCAACACGAACAGAGTTTGGAGCTCGATCGGTTATTGACCCTAGCGTCCTTCGGCTGAGGCGGGGACTTCTCCGAATGCGATCGGTTGTTTGTCTGCGTTGCGATTGGTGGAGAGGCGACGACCTTCTTGGAGCAGAAATACTCAACGGCTGTGATTGTAAAGTGGTCTTACAACCTTCCTGACCTTGTAGTTTTACTACTATGTATCAGACGAAGTTGCAGACTCGAGTTACCCCGAGTGGCAGAATATGTTAGTGTCTGCAATCTCGAGCTTAGAATAAAATACCGTGTTTATTCGTTATTGGCCTTGCGAACATATTGTTGGATTGCTCCTCGAACTATTGTGGCTACTTGACGACGATAACAAGGAGGTGAAAGTACGCACTGAGTTGAATCAGGGAGAAACAGAAGAAGAATGACAATGTTCGTTGATAGCATTCTGCATCGCATAGCTGGAGATCAGGAAGCACTTGAACACTTGCTGACTGGCTAGTCTTGCCGAGATATTCTAATTCCTCCGGCTCAGTGAGCCTTGTTCTAAAAGTGGCCTTGCAGCTAGTTGAAGTGTTCTATTGTTCAATTCCTACACCAGCCAAGGACGTAGTATACCTTGTGCCCGACCTCGAAGTTAAATCGTGCTTTAGCTCGTATGCGGGACCTGCGACGCAGAATGTTGTGTGCTAAGAACAGGCGTTTTGTGAAGAGAGAAACGTTAGGCAAAGTACGCGTTTGAGAGTGATGCCGCCTCCACTCGCTGACGTATTGGAGGAACTAGAGCTACTCGATCCAAAGTTGGGATTACCAGACGACCACAAAGCACACACTGATTCGGCTTGCTAAAGCTATAGCCATGACATGATCGTGAACTAAGGTATTTGACGTCGCTTCGATTCTAGCCGTATGTTCAGTCGTGCACTTGAACCAGGAAGAACTTGTTTGGTTAATTCGTATTCAAACTTGGTTTGAAGACTGGTATTCGTGCTTTTTCTGTTCACTGGTTTCAGTACAGACAGAGAAAGAGTGGCTGACCTATGGAGATTTGGTGATTTTATGTCAGAAGGCCGATAGGCTGAGAAATGACGAAGGACCGAAGCTCTCACCACGAGAAGTGAAATGAGATGAATAAAGTTGGAGACGTATTGTGGTGCTGATGAACTCTTGACATTCGAAAAATTTTGGTTGCCAAAACGGCTTGTGATGGTAATTAATATGCAGGAGATTGCAGTTCGGAGGAAATAGAGCAACACAAAACCATTTTGGCGGTACTGTTTCTCTTTGACATTGATTTTGTTGATTCTGCAGTGATCAGAGGCTTGTGGCACAACATAGCTGCCAAAGATCGCTGACATGCAACGTTGGAGGTGCATCGATGTGAAGGTGTGACGGCAGTCTCGGCGCAAGGTCACCCGACCACTCGTGGTCTAACTCTATCGTTGTCGAAACAGCATTACATAAGCGGAGAGCACACTTGCTGAATGCACACCATCTTGCCATTCTAACAGATTTGCTAACGGTGAAGGCCTTCTTTAACGAGTTGAAGCTCAAGAAGATCGCGAAGGCATAGCTTTTAACTCCCTTCGAAACCATGTTCATCCTCAACAATATCCGCCAGTACTAGCAGAACTGTGTAACAAGCCTTTTTACTTCTTTTATTAAAAACAACACGATGTTCACATCCCGCCACGCTCAAGATCGTTACACCTTACGCGCTCATCGCGCCCGCTCCATCCAACTCACACCCAACGAGCTCGTTGAGATCCGTGCCGCCCAGCGTACCTTTGAAGGTGCATACGTCCGCACATCGCTCAGCCAATTTTCCTTCGCTCTAGTTGTCCTAAAGATCTTCACATCAGAATTCTACAGCATTGGTGCGTTGTTCGCCGTCTATGGCATAGGCGTGCTACTTGTTAGTGCTTATCGGAGGCGGGAAGGAAATAGGCAATTCTTCGTGGAGGCGGGGATTGGAGACGGAGAAGAAAGGAAGCGATTCAGGACAAGTGGGAACGTGGTTGTTGTGTTAACAGCATTGAGTATGGCTGCATATATTACGTTGTTGGTTCTAACTCTGAAGTTGGACCAGAAGAGTTGAGCAACTCATGATATTTGGAAATCAACCGGAGTGAAGTGACATGGAAGCGACAAGCACACAGGTTTTGCCGACGAAACACGTTCCCACTAAGCATGGAAGAACATGCTAAGGCGTTGAAGAAATGATATCTCCTCAAGCACTTTACGAGGGAATTTGCTTGCAAGAATTCATTGTGGTAACCGCCAGTGTTTGATTCACTCTTGGTACGGTACAGGGCTGGCTAGGAAAGCATTCCTGTATTGTTGTGAGAAGGTCATAAACTCATTCATTCCATGAAGTCATGTACAATATTGCTGGTATGTGCGCTCATACCAACTAGAAATTCTCTATCTGTGCGCAATGTTCTCCTCTCAAGCATCTTGAACCGTGTAAACGATGTCCTGCTCGATCGTAGGAAGATACTTGTCTCCAAGGACCTTGATTTCTTCAATGGCTTTCTCGGAAGCCTTTGCTGCGAAGCCCTTGAATAGGTCTGCACCACATTAGCACATATCTTCTTAATGTTATCCGTAGTCCATACTGTATTCGTGAGTAATAATGCCACCAGCATCCTTGACTGCCTTCATTGCGGCATCAACTGTTGATTGAGGAGTGTTGGGGTCCTCAAAGGTGACAAGAATCGCTTTTTGAGGAGCGGCAGCTAGAGCAAATGTGAAGAGGAGTGTGAGGAGGAGAGTGAATATTGTGAAACGCATTCTGTCAGGCTTGCAGCTGGGTCAATTTAGTCGGCTGTAATGGTAGTCTTGTGCGATTTTATGCTCTGTTGAATACTGTACGTGATCGAGTCGAATGCGGCGTATTGATGAGTTGAAGTCGCTGTTTCAGCCCATGATGCAACTGTCCGGTGGACACCGAAGCCCGCAAGCAGCCGCTCTCTAATTTGCCGTCTTGGCAACTGCGGGTTTGTCACTTTGCCTGCGGTTTGCAACTTCCATCAACTCTTTGCAGTTCGAACATCCTCCTCATCACCTTGTACACGTCTACCAGACATCTCAAGAGCCCTACCCCTCTTACATTCATTATCACCTGTTGCGTGTGCGAAGCTTCTAGCTTCTACGCGTGATCTGCATCACCATCTAAACTTGTACAGACGGGTTCTTTCTAGAGGTTGGCTGGAAGTGCTTGCCTTGAACAGAAGGTGGAGGGTGTAAGACAAGTTCCATTGTCTGCTTGTTGAGAGAAATTGTGAAGTTTGTCACTTATTCCGAGTGATTCGAGACTTCCAACCAGAAATCCAAACACCTGAAGCACTGTGGAGCGAGTTAGATAGTATAAGATATCACACACATTCCTCTCTTGCTGGTGCCTTTGGTACTTCCAACAACCAGCGAAAGATTTCGATCTGCTTTCGCTACCGATCACTGTGCTTACCTCAAGCCTAAAAGAAATACAACTTGGTTGACCTTCAGGTCAATCATCGCCCCTCATTTTGTGCAATTTGCTTTGTTACAGAATCGCTCTCTCACAAGTCTGACAAGATGGCCGCCTCATTACCATCAGATGAGGTAGCTGGAGACTACAAAGACGCCCTTGAAGATCTTATCACCAACGATAGATTCCAGATCGCCAACTTGACCATGATTGCTAAGGAGAACATCGAACATGCAGAAGCGATTTCGAGAGTCTTGGCCCTACATATAAAGAAGGTATGTATGTCATGGTGTTTTCCTGAAGTGTACTAACAATTCGTGAGGCACCACCTGGTCGCAAGTTGCCGGCTCTTTACGTGTTAGATTCTCTTGTCAAGAATGTTGGTTCGCCATATACTGTCTACTTTGGCCGGAATTTGCATGAAACATTCATGCTTGCATACTCGCAAGTCGACCAGATGGTCAGACGCAAGTTAGAAGAAATGCTCAAGACATGGCGTGAACCTGTTCCCGGCTCTCTGTCCAACGTTCCTGTGTTTCCTCTACCAAGCACCCAGTCCATAATCGATGCTCTGAATAGGTATAAGCAAACGACAGCGCCTCGACCACAACAGAATCCGCAACAAGCACAGATAAGACCGCCGAGCGTGGTTCCAGCGAGCGTGCCTTACCGCGCAACACCCGCACCCCAAAACGGCTTGCCATATTCTCCTCCACCCATCAACGTGCAACAGCCAACACCAACTCCGCAACCACAGCAGCCTCCATACTACCAGGTAAGCTTTAACTGTTTTCATATGCGACTAATCCTCACTAATACAATCAAGGCACCAGTTTCGCAGCCACCTACACCAATCTACCAAGCTCCACTACAGCCATACCAAAATACCACACCACAGTTGCCACCTGCACAGGTACAGATGATGCAATTCCCACAGCTCAATGCACAGCAGAACCACCGAGGCGATGTTGACGTTGCGAAATTGCACGCTGATATTGACGATCTGACACTTGACGCGAAGATCTTCTGCACCACTCATCCAATGGATCA
The DNA here is from genome assembly GCA_030247915.1 of Neophaeococcomyces mojaviensis. Taxonomy (NCBI): domain Eukaryota; kingdom Fungi; phylum Ascomycota; class Eurotiomycetes; order Chaetothyriales; genus Neophaeococcomyces; species Neophaeococcomyces mojaviensis. The sequence goes on along the minus strand of JAPDRQ010000263.1, from coordinate 22,263 downwards.
GGCAGCAACCAAAAAGCTTCAGACCCTGCAAACTCTAAAGGAGATACTCGACAGCGGAGCAGCCTCGGACCAGGACCTGCGAGATATTCGGGGTTCGATAGACCAGCAATTGGTGAAGAAAGCAGCAGAAAAGCAAGTTGCTCAATTTCATCTACAAACTGCTCAGCCTCAAATGCCATATCAACAAGCACCGCAATGGCAGCTGCCTAACGCATATCCCCAACCAGAGTACCCCCCTCAACAATACCCGCAACTTCAGTATCAAACACCGGCACCGGCACCGGCACCAGCTCCTACTTCGCTTATAAACTCGGCAAATCTTGCGGACCTTTTACGGAAAGCTCAAAGCAGCGTTCAGCCACCGCAACCGCAACCACAACCGTACGGTCAGAGCTATCCAAATCCGGCTGTAAGCACTCCCGCACTCCCTGCTGCAGTTCCTATTCTATCAAATGGAACACTCTCCCTTCTCGATCAAATCCGCACATCAGGCATTCTTTCCAAAGCAGCAACGCCAAACCAGGGCACTACACCGCCAACGGCATTTGCACAACTCAGTCTCGATGACGTGCCATTCACATCAACTGCTCTGAAAATTCCTCGACCACACCTAATCCTCAGATTCATGAATGAAAAACCAAATCAATGCAGCACCTGCGGTCGGCGCTTTACGTCCGATGACGCGGGCAAGGCGAAGAAAGAGAAGCACCTGGACTGGCACTTCAAAACCAAAGCGCGAGGTATTGAAGCAGAGCAGCGTGGGCAGAACAGAAGTTGGTACGTGGATGAGCTCGACTGGATAAGCACCGTCGAGCAATTAGATGACTTGGGACTTGAAGATGGTACAGCAGGCGCGAATGGCAATCTACCAGCTGCAGCAAAGAAGAAGCAGGAAGATATTGTGCGTGCTCCAAGTGATCCCGTCGTGCGTAACCTGCCATGTCCTATTGACCAAGAGCCATTCAAAAGCGAATGGTCAGCAGACATCCAGGACTTTATTTGGCGTGACGCGATCAAAGTAGGCGATAGATACTACCATGCGTCTTGCTATCGGGAGATGATGAAAGGGAGAGAGACCACCATTAAGCCCACTGGACGTTCGACACCGCTAGGCGTAGGTCATAAGAGAACAAATACTCCTGATTCTGTGTTGGGAAAAAGAAAGGCTGAGGATGATGAACCTGGTTCTGCGAATAAATTGAGGATGAAAATTGAAGCATAGAAATGTTTACGAGGCTCGCCTTCCTGCATGAACCAAATGGTACAAATCCATTATGGTGGAAAGGCAATTTGACGAATTAGCGAACATATAAGCGTATTGTCCTACTACATCATACATAATCTGGTCTGGACGGGTTCGTCAATACACTGCAATGCACACAATCTCTTTATATCCAGTTCAGGACAGTATACTCACTCACATGTCCCCTTTTCAGCACCAGCTCGGACTTGTGGAGCTTGACCCTTGTCCCCGAAAAAGCTTTTTGGAGGACAAAGTGCAAAAGCACGCTAAAAGTTTTTGGCCGATCACTGCGCTCTCAGCATGAGAAGTCAACCTTCACACCCACAGCTCAACATCTACTGATAGCCGTACTTGCATTGCGGTGGCTTCATTTTTCGCACATTCTCCTTCGTTTCTCAGAATCCATCAATTCGCTCTAACTTCCTGCCGATAGACTCGCCAATAGATCGTCTGCTGTTGTCTTATCTTCCACAGCTCTTCAGATATGGCACCCGGAGCAGCAGCAGAGTTCAAGAGGGAGTCTGGTACGGCACGACTGCTGGGATCAGGTACGCAACACAACAGATGCTGACACACAGACACATTCTAATAACTGCAGGCTCCGCTGGTATTGCCGAACTTCTCGTCTTTCATCCTGTTGATACAATAGCAAAACGTCTCATGTCCAATTCTTCAAAAGTACATCCATGCCAGTGCAGTCCATGGAATCTCAACTGACATTTTCCTCTCAGGTGACATCAGTCTCTGCCTTCAACGCCGTAATCTTCAAACAATACGCCAACGAAAGTGTATCACGGAAATTCACCTCCCTCTTCCCTGGCCTCGGCTACGCAGCTGGCTACAAAATCCTTCAGAGAATCTATAAATACGGCGGCCAGCCCTTCGTCCGCGACTACCTAACCCAACACTATTCTTCCGACTTCGACCGGACCTTCGGCAAGGGAACCGGAAAGGCAGTCTTGAATGCGACAGCGGGAAGTTTGATCGGCATAGGAGAGATTGTACTGCTACCGCTGGATGTGCTGAAGATCAAGAGGCAGACGAATCCGGAGGCATTTCGAAATCGGGGTTTCGTGCAGGTCATTCGGGATGAGGGCATGGGACTGTATCGCGGTGCGGGCTGGACCGCCGCGCGAAACGCACCAGGCAGTTTCGCGCTGTTCGGGGGCAGCGCTTGGGCGAAGGAGAAGTTATTCAAGCTCGAGGATTACAATAAAGCCACATGGTTCCAGAACTTCATTGCTAGTATCGCTGGTGCAAGTGCAAGTTTGATTGTCAGTGCGCCACTGGACGTGATCAAGACGAGGATTCAGAACAGGAATTTTGAGAACCCAGAGAGTGGATTCAGGATCGTGAGTTCGATGTTGAAGAACGAGGGCGTGACGAGTTTTTTCAAGGGTTTGACCCCCAAGATGTTGATGACGGGACCGAAATTGGTCTTCTCATTCTGGCTGGCGCAGACACTGATACCTGCGTTCGGAAAGGTGGTGTAAAAAGAAGGCGGGCAAAAACGTTCAATCTTGTTGGAGATGGAGGTGACGCCTGTACTAGCGGAGTTGGTCTAATGAAACGGCGTTGGTGAAGGTTTTCTGCATGATGTATTGGTAGACACATACTATGGTTGTGAGTATGGTCTTCGATAAAAGGAGATTTGGGCCATGAGCAGTCAGTCTCGAAGTGTACAGGAGCGGACGTGTAGATTCTCGAATAGACTGCAAACTCAAACGCAGCTCTGAATATATTTACTTCTCCCCTTCTATGAATTTTTTGGCTGCCCTTGCAGCGTTGGGAATTGCAGCCTTACTAACTAATCGACCAATCAGTCAATTCCTCGTCCTTGCACAACTTGGCGCAAGTGTTTGTTCCACACGCACACGGCAGAACTTTTTACTGCTATTCTTCCCGTATTCGTCTCGATGACTGAGATAATGCTACCTCAAATGGCGCCGAACAAGTCAGCCGTTAGCTGAGATTTAGCTTGTTGCACTTCTTTGTTTCCTAGAAGTCTTCTCCACGTGAGCCACGGAGTGAAGAGTGGACAAGCAGTTGAGGTTCCGGGTATGGTGAGCCAATCTGAGGCAATGAATCGAGTGCCCTGTCACTTGTTGAAGGGCATGAAGCGCTGGCATTTCAAGGTACTGATATCCATCTCTTGCTGGTCAACAAGTATGCCCATGAAGAAGTGTATGAGATTCACTGTACATAATCATCATATCCTTCACTGGGCGTCTAAGCATGCAGCGCTGCAGAAGCAAGGAGCAAAATTATGCGGCAAATGCTCCAGGAGTCGGCGGCAATAAAAACTCCGCATCCTCTGAAATCTGTTGCAGGCCCTTGGCAGCCATGCTTTGGTGAAGCATACTGTTGAGATTCTGGCTTACCTGCCTACGTGACTTCACCCTACCGTGCTTGTTTGGCGGAGCTTCTATTTCGATGGTTGAAAAGTAGTCTGTCTCTGGGTCATCCCAGATATCAGGCTCCTGTGGTGCGGTATCTACTGAAAGATCGAAGTAGTGCTGTGGTGGATATTGTGGAATGTGTTGGATGGGAGCTTGTTGCTGTTGGTGCTGTTGATGCTGCTGGTACTGCGGCTGCGGCTGAGGCTGGGGCTGGTGTTGCTGTTGGTGCTGGTGCGGGTGGTGCGGGTGGTGCTGGTGTTGTTGTTGCTGCTGGTGAAAATGATGTAGTTGAGAAGTCGTTTGGTTTAGGTCAATTTCTGGTATGACGCCGTCAGACTCAAGGAGTTGGGGATATCCGGATGGTGACAAGGGACGTGATGGCGGCGTCGAGTATTTCCTGCTATAGGCGGGCCTACTCTTATGTGATGGAGTGCTTGTCGAGGACTTCCGGCGTTTTGTCTTAGGGCGGTCCGACATTCTGGATTTGGTGCGGGAAGGTGATGCGATTGCAGGCACGTCGTCATCTTGTTCAACTGACTCAATAATTGTCGTTGTAGTTTGCTGGTTTAGTTTCCATTGGTCGTAACTGCTTGTCCTACGATGTTTCTTGGTTTGGTAAACGGTCTGCTCTTTTTCTGACGCTGTATCAGCTGCCATGTTGGAGAGCTTCTGGATCATTGCAAGGCCACGATCCTGGAAACGGAGGACTTGTTCGTTAGCAATAGAACTTCTTCGCTCAAGTCAAAATATCCAAAATAACAAAGTCGTGATTGTATGCTGTTTTGTTCACACCGCAAAGTTCCAGATTCACTAGTAATGCACGGTAAGGAGGAGAAACAGACTCCACTCGCAGATTGCGACGTGGCGGCAATTTGCTCGTCTATGCATGGAAAGAATACCGCCCAACCGTCAATATTATTGTGAAATCCAATCATGAAAGCATTACAAATGGTTGCTGCAGCAGGTTGTTCGAGCCGCGGCATCTTCATATCAAAGGTGAATGGGTTGAGCAATAGACGAGCATCCGTATTTGTGCAATGAAAATGATCGACACGGCTCCAAATAGCTAGAGTGGAGTTACTGAGATAATAGCGTACAGCGAAAATTGCCCGCTCTCCGGATTCCAGTTCCGTTTCTATTTCCTGCTTCTTCCACGACAAGATCTCTTCATGTTGAAGTCCTGGGAACGAAGCTATACATCGCTACCGAGACATCGAGCTGACGAAACATCAAGAAGCTTGCTCACAAGTGACCTCGTCCAGATTTCTCTCAGTAGGACCTCTAAGCAGCTGCACGGCATGAACTCGAAGTCAGAGGTATCAAGACACGGCTGCGCGCCCAGAACTTCGGGCACAGTAACGGTTGGATATTGCTGAGTGCAGTTGATCAGTGTTTACTTGCAAATGCCCAAGCTCGGTATAGCTACTGTCATTTTGAAGCAAGCCTTGACCACAAAACCTATTTTCCTTAGCAGCATCTTTTCCGGCAACATGCTCACTGTTTGGAGGTTGATTCAATTCCGATGGAGAGATTTCTCGTGGTGGGTTCCTGGGTTGCAGAGATCTTGATTCTGTATTTGGCAGCACTTGCTAAGCATTCAAGCTTTTGCGCTGTCTCAAGGTCTGTCACTGGTACTCCTTCACCTTTGACTGTTTGTATCAAGGTCCTGAAGCCTACAGAGTCACCTGTTCTCATGATTGTCATCCCTAAAGTCAGGACAATGTGTACCCTGAATGGAATCATGCTATGGACTTAGGGTAAGTGTGGTGGCATTTTGAACTAAACCGACATCTACATCGCTTGAGTGATGGTCTTGTCTTTGCGAATGGGAGTATAAGATCATTAGCCTGACTATCACCTTCTGTTGAGTTCTGTTCCCTCATTCGTGATGACATCGTTGCCTGATACCTATCTCAGTCTCGGCAAAGCTTGGTGACATTTTGATCGCTGAACTTGAACCGTTGTAGCCGAACTCGCTAGGACTTACACACTTACACAAAATCAAGCAGATCTGTCAGAACGAGTCGTTGAACAAAAGAGAACAAAGGTAAAAGTGAGCTGAAGATGACCATGATAGAAACTGACCAGGAATAGATTTCACACAATGTGCCATAAGAAGAGATGTTTCTGGAAGTGTACCAAGTGTCTCAGAGGATACGGGGAGGAGGAATTCACAACCGTAACCATTGATTGTCTGAAGAAGGACTGCCAATACAAGAAGCCTAGTTCCGAAGTTCCGTTGACGATCTATTCGAGAAATACAGTTCTGGTCAGCGACTGCAGCAAGCATGAGCAACCACTTTGCATGGAATCAGGTCTCCAAAATGCCACAAAGAAGCAAAAGGAGTCTAATTTCGATGAAGAAATGAGCTTTGATGAAGTGTTTAACTATGAATACTAGAAGGCAAGAGCAAACTCAGGCCTGAGAAGGCTTCAAGAACTGGAGAAAGGCCAAGAGATGCATGTTTCGCCGGCCAATGAGCTTCAAGAATAATGATATGATCCACGATCTTGCATGAAGGCGAGCATACCCAAAAACGTTGAGTTGAAACGCTATTTCCTTTATCACAACACAATACTTAGCTTCTGTTATCCACGTCGTCATGGTAGCATTTTTGTTTACTGACTGCAGACACCAGCATGATGGCCAACAAAACCATACTACAGGGCTTTGAATGGTACTCAGTCGGCCTTGAATCAACCCTTATTCTACCGAAGCCTGGATACAAGGATGAGAAACCAAGAATCCGGGCGACATCGCATTGGACACGTCTAGAAGAATTACTGCCACAATTCTCCGTGTTAGGCATAACATCCATCTGGATACCGCCAGCCTGCAAAGCAACCAATCCAAAAGATAACGGTTATGGTGTATACGACCTCTACGACCTTGGTGAATTCAACACAAAAGGAAGTGTTGCTACAAAATGGGGCACTAAGGCCGAACTCGAGGCCCTTTGTGGCAAGGCCCAGTCTCAGAGCATTGATATCATCTTTGACGCAGTCTTAAATCATCGTGCCTCACCAGATGCATTGGAAGAGTGTTTGGCAGTACGTGTCGACTTGAACGAACGAACAAAGGAGCTCGATGTAGAGCCGCGCACCATCAATGCATGGACCAAGTTCAATTACGAAGCCCGGAACGGCAAGTATAGTGGCCTGAGGTACCATTCAGTTCATTTTAGCGGCACAGATTGGGACCACAAAACTAGGGAAAAGGGAATCTTTAAAATCATGGGCAAGCGATCAGATGGTAGCGCTAAGAACTGGGCTGTGGACGTAGCGACAACCGAGAATGGCAACTACGATTACCTCATGTTCGTAGACGTTGATTATGGCGATTCGGAAGTACAGGAAGATGTTAAGCGGTGGGGTCGCTGGCTTGTCGACACGCTTCCGGGAGTTCGAGGAATGCGCCTCGACGCAATTAAGCACTATTCTGCTTCTTTTCAACGCAAGTTCATCGACTACATCGCGGAGTACGCCGATTGCGGTAACGACAAGTTCTTCTTCATTGGCGAATACTGGCTGGCTAACTCAAAATATCTCTCTAGCCACCTATCTAACATATTTGCCGGCACCAACTTCCATCTGTTCGATGTGAAGCTCATGTACAACTTCCACGATTTTTCAACTGGCACGCTCCGTGACTTACGTAAAGTCTTCGGAAATACCTTTGTGGCGTTGCAACCAACCCGAGCAGTGACATTCGTTACGAATCACGACACGCAAGAGATGCAATCGCTTGCGGCACCGGTTGAGCCGTGGTTTATACCTCATGCCTATGCGATCATACTGCTACGCATCGAAGGGACACCATGTGTGTTTTGGGGCGACCTCTACGGTACGAACGGGCCGAAGCCTCGAGAGCCAGCTTGTGGAGGCCATTTGTCAAGGCTCGTTCTAGCGCGAAAGCACTACGCATACGGCCGACAGGAGGACTACTTCGATGACCCAAGATGTATAGGCTGGGTGCGTGGTGGCATGTCACCGGATGCTGAATTATGTGGACTTACGGTGCTGGTAAATACAGCATGGTCTTGGCGAAGAAAAAGAATGAGAGTAGCAAAGGTGTTTGCTGGACAAGTTTGGAGTGATATCATGGGATGGGCATGGAGTGGAGTATTAATTGACGATGAAGGATATGGCGAATTTGTGGTTGGACCAAGAAGTGTTAGTGTATGGACGTGGCAGAATGCTTCTTTTAGAGAGGAGATTGACAGCTTGGTATACCCGCTAGAACCCGAGTTTGAAAGTCAGCTTGATGATGGGATTGAAAGAGGATTTAGTAGTACAGATGCTTCACACAAATACTAGTCTCATGATTTTGCTCCTTGCGCAGATGCAACTCTCCTGTAGCTATCCCGCCTGCCTTCCATTAGCTCACAATCGTTCCCACAATCCAAATCTAGTAAAAAACGACTAAATCTGCGGAACCTGTTGTGTCGCACAGTGTATCCCTCCACCAGTCCTGGGCAGCATGTTGATGAGGACCTGTACTATTTCTCTGGAGGGGAATAGTTGTTGAAACAGTTCAAAGGCTTGACTGTCTAGTTTGTCTTGTCCAAATTTAGGTATCACAACCGCTCCATTAACTAGCAAATAATTGGCATACGACGCAACCACTTCATTGTGTTGGTCTGGCGAGCCAAGCTTGGTGATATCTGGTTCTTCACACTCGAACACGGTGATTGATCGGCCTTTAGCATCTTTACTCTTCAGTAATATGGCTCGTGTCTCTTCAAATGCTTTGGAAACGACAGGGTGGGCGTTTGGAGCTGGTCTACTCAACAGTACCACACCTGGCGCGACGAACCGCGCAAGCGCGTCGATATGGTAATCCGTGATCTCATGACCTTTAACACCAGGAACCCAGATGAAGGTCGTAACACCAAGTACCTGCCTGAGCTCAGCTTCAGCCTCTGCTTTCGTCATGCCCTTGTTGCGGTTGTCATTGATGATACAGCTTTCGGTGCCAAGGAATGTGCCTTCTCCATCATGCTCGATACCACCTCCTTCGATAGTGAGCCGGGATCGTACCGAATTCTCATTTGATTGCTCTGCAATCTGCGCGGCAAGACGTCCATCGCCTTTGAGAGCCAGCTTGCCTCCCCAGTAATTGAAATTGAAGTTCACTGCAATCCGGTTCTTGTTTGAAGTATCATATACATAGACAGGACCGCTATCACGAATCCATAACTCGGTCACAATCGCAGGCTTCACGAACACATTCGAATCAGCTAGTGACTTCGCCTGCTCGATCAATTCAGATCGGGCGTAGAGGTGGACAGGTTCGAATTTGGAGATAGTGTTGGCAATTCTTATCACCTCGGCTTGAAGAGCTCGAAGGTGCTCCTCGCCGTCTGCGGAGTGAATGCTTGGAAATGCCATCAAAGTATGTGAATGATGAGCACTTTCTGGGGGCATCGTGTACTGCCCCCGCTGCTCAAAACTCTTGGTGCGGCTGTTTTGGCTCTCGCCATCTGAATTGTGATCCAATATTGCCATTTTACGGAGCTGCTTTAGCCTATACGATCTGAGAGGATGTGGTAATGTTAGATATGATGTATTAGTTTGCGCTGTACTCCTTAGGAACTTGGAGCGGGATATATGTCGTGTAAGCCATGGTGACAACATCATGTGGATGTAGTCCACGGGACGCGCGGACTTTCACATTTTGGAAGCAAGTAGTTTAGCACTGACCATCAAGGCTCGATGGTCGATTCCTTGTCGTACTCTTTGCCCTGCTAATGAAGTATCAAAAGCAACGAGGCAAAGGAGGTTAGCAGCTCGGCAAGACATTCTTCAAAGGGCTAGACTGGAAGCCAAGACGGAGGGTTTTGCTTCGAATGTTCGTGCTCCACCACGTCTTGCACACCTTCGCAAGTTTCCCCAAACGTATGCCGGCGCCGTCCGAAGCACAAGCCTATCGGAGGTAGGATACTTTTCTGCCAGGATGATGAAGGCGATAGGAGATGGGAGAGCAGAAGCTTTGGCGTCCGTGCATCGCGTTCCTTGAAGCAATGCTCTCATCTGATGCGCAAAATCACCTCACGATCGGCTGCCAAAGAACCTCGATTGGAGGAGGTTGACATTATATCTACTAAGATCTGACAATGCGAGCCATCTCAATTACTGCATTCCATTGATATCAGAATCAGATTGACCGGCTCAATATGTCATTGAACAGAACCATTGTGGACGCCAGTATTGAAAGCTTGGCAGCGGCTCTATCATCAGGCAGGCTAACATCGGTTGACCTTGTCGCCAAATACCTGTTGCGCATCAGCACCTATGATTGCAGAGATATTGTGCTTAACTCAATACCATTAATTAACGAGAACGTCTTTAATGAAGCCGCAGCAGCTGATGACCGCCGTGCGGCCGGCACAACATGTGGCGTCCTCGATGGTATACCATTCACAGTCAAAGACAGCTACAAGGTCAAAGGAATGACAGTAGCAAGTGGTTCTGAAGCATTTGAGGCACTCGTGGCGAACGAAGACGCATTCACCGTTCGAGCGTTGAAGGATGCCGGCGCCGTCTTGATTGGGAAAACCAATATGTGCCCAATGGCTTATGGAGGAATGCTTCGAGGTCTCTATGGACGAGCCGAAAGTCCATACAATCTAGATTACCTGCCAGCTGCGTTCGGCTCGGGCTCTTCAAATGGTAGTGGCGTTTCTACAACAGCTTCGTTTGCAGCATTCGGCATGGGAGAGGAAACAGTATCATCAGGGAGATCACCCGCATCAAATAATGGGCTGATTGCTTACACTCCTTCACGAGGACTTATTTCCATTCGAGGCAACTGGCCGCTCTATCCAACTTGTGACGTTGTTGTGCCACATACACGTACAATGGACGACCTTTTTGCTCTACTGGACGTCATTACTACAGCTGATCTCGAAACCACTGGTGACTTCTGGCGAGATCAACCATTTTTTCAACCACCCCACCCTTGGTTGTACCCCTTGGGGCCCTTCTCAGCAATCAAAAACGTGCATCATCTGAACGGCAAGCGGATTGCAATTCCTCAGATGTACATAAAGCAGAGGAACAATGGGCCATTCGTATCCAAAGCAGTGGAGCATCTCTGGGCTCAAACACAAGCTGATCTCGAAGCTACAGGTGCAAAAGTTGAAATTGTCACAGAGTTTCCAGTGATGCAAGCATATCAGGAGCTCCTAACAAGGGGTGATGGGGAAGGTCATCCTTCTTTTGGACTACCAAATGACTGGAATGCCACCGAGCGAGGAAGACTAATCGCTTATGCGTGGGAAGACTTTTTGCAACAGAACAGCGATCGGAACTTCCCATCACTGGCTGGCATAGATCCAAAACAGATCTTCCCGCATCTACCACCTGATGATCCTCAGGTCAAATTTACAGAACCCGCAAATGCAGTCCACTGGTCAAAGCTAGCTGGTTATGTGGAGAACCGTCCTCAGTCAACACGACCAGGCAAGAGTTGCATTTACGATATCCCTCACCTTGAAGCCGCTGTGAAAGCCTTAGAAGATATGCGGAAACACTGCTTCGAGGACTGGATGTATGAGCATAAGTTCGATTACGTTGCCTTTCCCGCGGCTGGAGATGTTGCTCGGGCTGATGCTGACACTGACTATCCGAGCGCTGAACACGCTTGGAAGGATGGAGTCAAATACAGCCATGGAAATCGTGCGTTGCGACATATGGGCATACCAAGTGTGACAGTGCCAATGGGAATGCTGGAGGATTCAAGAATGCCTATGGGCTTGACCTTCCTTGGTCGAGCCTACAACGACATCGACGTTCTCAAAGCCGCCTACGCGTACGAACAAAAAGCCCAGAGGAGGACTATGCCACCTTTGACACCTCCTTTAGCTTCCGATGTGATCCCTGAACATGGCAAGTTGTACAAAGCTCGGCCGAACTTGGTAGTAACAAGATGCTCTGTTACATCAAACACAGATGGCTATGCTTTAGTGTCTATCGAAGGAATTGTGAGTATGCCACGAAGCACGATTGAATCAGAATACACTACAACACCTGAACTGGAAATCTTCATCGATGGCACGAAAGTCAAAGAACAATGCGTCCGGATCACATCCTCGGATACCACCTCAAGCGTCATGCAATTCTTTTGTGATTGTTTGGTTCCTCGTCCGCCTGCGCAGGACCCTCGCAATAGAGTGAAAGGCAAGATTGCTAGAGATAGTACGATGGTGATGGTACTCGCGAGAAATGGTGAGGGACGACCCATAGGGTATTTGAAACTGATTCATCTCTCCGATCAATGAATAACTAGTTTGTGGGCGGGGATAGGTTTTGATGGTAGATAAAAGCACATCGTTTAATAATTCTGACCCTACCACAGTTATGTGGATTGTCCGTCACTGATCTCAGTACTGCCGCTCCGCATACTTTTGGTATCCCCCTGCAAGCCGAATCCGCCAGCTCCGGCCCCAAACGATCAACGGCACAGAAGTTAACGCGATCACTGCAGCTAGCACTCCGACAACGATGAACATGTCATAAATGCCCATGTTGGTCATCCATGGTGGCACAGCGAATATGAGTCCGGTGCTGATAGCATTCCGAATGAACACTACACCCACTAGCGCGTCACCAAGTATCTAGCAGAATGTCAGTCAGGTTGAATTTCCGAATTGTGTGTTCTTCACATACATATTGATATGAGTCTTGCACATAAGTTAGTGCCATGTCACCACAGCCTCCGAGTGCGAAGCCGACAAAGCCTGCGCCAATGGCGTTGATGATCCAAGCCTCTCCCTGTAAATTCAGTCAGCTTGGTCGACGAGGAGGACAAGAGGGCCTCTGAAGGCTTACCTTTGCGATAGTGAGTCCGTACATTAGAGTTCCAACAACCATACCACAGCCAGGGATCATGAACAACCAGAGCCGGGTCTCAGGCTCATGGATACCACCTCTCCTCTTAGCTACTTGAATCGCAAAATAATCCACAAGGGGTCCACCTAACATTGACCCAATTATGGCACCAATCGCCGGCGGAAGACTCATGAGACCAACCGATGCAGCACCAAAATTGTATGGCGGGGCCGGATAGATGGTTGCTTGTGTCACAGCAACAACTGAGAGCACGGAAACAAGCCAACCATATTGCAAAGCTGCGAAAGCGACTGCTGGAAAGCGAAGAAGGATTTCGAAAGGTTGCACAACGTGTCGAAAGAAGCTGTTTTTCTTGCCTGGGAGCGAAGATGTGTCGAGGGTGTAGAGTCTGTGACGCTTCCAGTAGCTATCAACAGGAATCGTGGAATTTCTCAGAACAGAATCGTGAGTGACCTGAATTGAGAGCTGACGCTCACCAGAAAGCGCAAGATCCTTAACACCAGTTTTCTCATTGAGATGACTCCCGTCCTCCGAATCGGTCTTGGCCTTCAAAGCACCGGTTGATTGACCGTTAATGACAGGCGAGGGAAACTTGGACTCTTCTAAGCCAAATATCATGGCAATCGAGGTAATGCCCATGAAAATGGTCAGGTAGTAGAAAGTCCAACGCCAGCCTTGAGATTCAGCGACGTACCCGGCGGCGACTGGTCCAAGATAGTTGCCAATGCACACTGCTGCTAAGTACATCCCATTGGCGGATGCTCGTTGATGCACAAAGAACAAGTCTGACACAGTGACCTGGAATAGAGCTTCATTGACGGCGCCTGCAAGACCGGCTATCACGTTCGAACCAATGAAATCTCCTGTCGTCTGTGCTCTCCCCTGCCAAATTGCCGAAGCAGTCATCAACAGAGCTGTAATGATGTATACAGGACGTCTTCCAAACTTCAATGCGACGGGAACAAAGAAGATGCATCCTATGGCCAGAGCACCTGAGCTGGTTGCATAAGCATTGTTAAGGTCATCGAATGAGACGCCAGTTTCGATGTTGATGTTAACCCATAGGGGTGTGGCTACTGTGAGGACAGCAAATACCAAGATTGTGTACAAGCACAAAAGCACCATGTGCAATGTCTTTCTCCATTTTGGCCAATTCAGAGGTTGATTAGGGTCAGCACTTGGAGCAGGTGATAGTACAATTCCAGTGCCACTCGATGTCTCAATACGGTTTGTGCCGGGAGGAAATAGTTCGTCGGTTGAATGGTTTGAGTTCATCCTGTTGCACTTTTCAGGGACGTTTTTGTGATTTTCGAAAAGAAAAATTCTGAACCTCTTGGAAAGAACAGCACTCGCCCCGAATATGTACTGACAGCATCTTTATGAGTATCACCAGTCGCTGTTATCGGGCTGGTTCGTATCAAAGCCATCTGTCGGAACAGGAACGCGGGAACCCATTTCCATGTTGGTGTTCGAGCATGAATAGCTGATCAATGCGGAGAAAGGCAATGTTTTCTTCGCGTGGCAGCTCTAGCCGACGGAGCATTTTATTTACTGCTAGGATCCTTCTCTAGAAAGCAAGATCAAGCGACGGAGGGTTTTATATGCTAGAATAGGCTCCACTATGGGCGCGTCTCGAAGCAGATACTTCAGTCCACCTGTTTTCATCCAACACAATTTCAGGCGACTGACGGAGCCGCAAAGATAACAATGGCGAACACGGGAACCGCCGAGGCACTCCCTTGATTATGCTTTTGCTTGCAAATAAAACTTTACTCACATAAGAGCAGCTGTATTCCTTTTCGCACTGCTTTGAACAATTTGACCATATTGACCTGCACGAAATGAGGACAATTCTCACTAACGGAGCCATCTACTATGGCAGACATACCTCGGGGTTCAAAAGGTGCACCAACATGGTAATCAATGATGGCCTCATCGAATATCTGGGAAATGATGCAAGTCGTCGCATTCCAGAACTTGGCAGCGAAGGAAGTGTAGAAACAATTGACCTTGATGGTCGCTCGGTTTTCCCGTCCTTCATTGACGGCCATATGCATCTACTGCAGTTTGGAGCTTCATTGCTGAAAGTTGGGCTTGATCGTTGCAAAAACCTCGAAGAGATAAGAAGCACTATCATCAAAGCTGCGGAGGGCATGCCGGACGCTAGACGGATACTTTGTCGTGGATGGCGACAAGAAACGACTAATCGTGAGGCCCTTGCGAGCATGATCGATGATATTGACCCCAGACCAATCTTTATTGACGCGGATGATCTGCATTCAGAATGGTGTAACAGCGCAGCATTGGTAGAGATGGGCATTGATAGGAACACACCTGATCCAGTGGACGGAGTCATTCACAGAGATCTAGATGGGAATCCAACTGGACTCATCAGTGAAGGCGCCGTTATTACAATGGTCTGGCCATACCTGATCGGTCTTATGTCCAAAGCGGAGAAAATTGATTGCATTCGAGCAGCAGTGAAAGAGTACCATACTTCAGGGTACACTGGTGTTATCGAGATGGCCATGGACGAAGGTGCTTGGCAATTGCTCGAGTGTATGCGTGGAACCGCTGAGCTTGGTCTTCGTGTTGCGGCACATTGGATTATTGTACCAGCGGGCGATGACGCCAGCAATCTTGCTCAAGTCCAAACAGCAATTGACATGAACGCAAAGTACAATCTTCACAATTCTCCGAATTTTCGGATCGCAGGCATCAAAGTAATTTGTGATGGTGTCATTGACTCATGTACAGCTGCACTCTCAAAGCCTTATCTCGTACCACCGAGCGGCAGTGGTGATCTCAATTGGACTCCATCTGCTCTTGCAAAGGTGACTGCAATGGCGGACGCTGCCAATCTTCAGATTGCACTCCATGCCATTGGTGATGCGGCAATCAATCTTGCGATCAATACACTAGAAAGTTTAGGAACGACTAATCGCCGCCACAGAATCGAACATCTGGAGCTGACGCATCCGGAGGACGCCAGAAGACTCGGAGAACTTGGCATCACAGCATCGATTCAACCTGTCCATTCTGATCCCGCAATTCTCAGTGCCTGGCCAGAATTGATCGGTTCCGAACGATGTGATTGGGCGTTTGCACATCGAGCCTTTCATGAACATGGTGCTCAATTGGCGATTGGCACCGACTCTCCTACAGCCCCACACCTGCCGTTTCCAAATTTGTATGTAGCTAACACAAGGACATCTGCACGAGATCTACATAACCATAGCAAGATCAATCAGCGGCAGGGGCTGGATCTTCACGAGGCGTTTGGCGCCGCGACCTGGGGTGCGGCGTATTCCTGCTTTGCTGAAACAATGACTGGAAGCTTGGAGGTTGGAAAGAAAGCAGACTTCATTGTGCTTGACGGGCTGCCTGACAATCTTGATGCGAAATCACTGTTGCAGGCATGCATAGCTGAGACATGGATGGATGGCAAACCTATTTATCGTCGGAGGTAATCGAGCCATAGCTGTCAAGGTAGAGGGTAGTGAAAGTAGTCTTCCATCAGCTTCGAGTGTACCAACATATAAACGCGTCGCAAATGACGTTTTAGACTTAGGTAAGGAGTCTTATAACATGAGCCAAGTCGTAGTATGTGGGGAGTGTCAAGCGGATTGAGGTAGGCTTTCCTCTGTTCAGGTGTCCAGGGAAAGTCACTTTCCGCTCTTGTGTCGTCATTCGTCTATGCCAATTGCTGAAAGTCTGTATGCAAACTTGTTAAACAGAACAACAGCATAGTTAAATAACATTCTTGTCAAAAGACATATGCGTAGACCTGAACGATTGAAGAATGCTTGTCACCGCGATGAGTATGTGCGTTTTCTATCTCCTGCTCACGTGCCAGATGGTGGATCATCTCTTACCCTCATCATTTCCCCATCCGCTCGCCGCGTGTTTACTCTTATCTTACCTTCATACTCAAGACCGATGAGTACATCAAAATGCCACTTGTAAAGCATGCGATCGCAGAGAACATGCGACCGTTGCTACAAGATCAAGGCCCGCTGCAGCTACGAGATCACATCTACAACCTGTTCTAGGTGTTCAAGATTAGGTTATGTCTGCCAGGCAAATAGAGCGATCTTGCCACCTGGCAGACCCCGCAGCTTAACGCAAAGGCGAAGCTCGCCGGTAGCAAGCGAGGATTCAATGATACCTAGTCTTGATGGATGTGCCACGCCCCAATTGACACGAGAGGCTCAGTTGTCACGCTCTCTGAAGGGCTTCCGAGACCATGAAATTTCCCTCATTGAGTTCATCTTGCACCCAGATCAGATTGCAAGTCTGATATATGGGCAAACATTCCAGAATAGCATGCGGTCGGCGTTTGTCGGCGGACTCCTTGCTGCAACAGACCAGCTCAAGGATGGATTCCTGGCGTTTGCGAAGGCACTTTCAGATAACAAGAATATCAAACTCGGAGGCTCACTGGCTGTCACACATGCTGAAGATGGGTCGAAAGCGCTTCAGAGGCTCAGGTCGTTTGAGACAGGGTCTCTAGGGGATGCCCGTACGGCCCTTGGTCTTGCTTTGGTGCTTGTCACGTATAATGATTTGAGCGTGGGGGCTCCAACTCTTCCCATCTCTCGGTCAGCTCTTTTGCAAGCCATGCCATGGCGGCAACAACTGATATGCTCTACTACAGAAGATACTGATCCTAATATCATTTGCCTTTTATTCGTCGAGGTGTGCGAGTGTCTGGTACTAGGCGATCTACCGATTTTCCGCTTCGAAGCACCCCAGAAAAGCACCATAGTCGATAGATACTATGGCATATGTCATGAGTTGCTTCCGCACCTTTACGATATCTGCCACCTCTACAAATCGATCAAAGCCGGCGAGGTTTCCGATGCGGAGAGGATTTTATTTACAGATTGGATAGCTTCATCTGTTGCAGAATGGACACCAGAAGTTATCCTCAGTCAGCGAGAGAATATCATTGTAGACGAGGTCGAGAAACATCATTTCCTACTTCAAGCAAGAGCATTCAAGTCCGCGACTCAACTCCTCCTCCTGCAAGCCCAGAGGACGCCTCTAACGGACATGCTGGCACGTTCCAAGGCGGCACAGTTGGATTCACAAGTACAAGAAGTCATCCAGCAGGGCGCCAACAGACCGAAATACCTGCTTTTCCCGTACTTTGTAGCCTGCTTGGAGCTTTATGAGATGAACGACAAAGACGTGGACGAAGAGATTCTCAAAACGATGAACACGATAAGCAATGGTATGGCTCCGAAAGCATGCCAGAGCATGTCGGCTTGTCTCAAACACATACGGCGAAACAAACAGAGGAAGCCTGGTCTTAGCTGGTTTGAATGCGTAGACAAAGGACTGTTGATTGCGATGGGTCCGTGAAGTGTAGGGCCGGGTTTGCTTGTTGCTTACACAGACCATTAGATATCACCATCTTCTCCTGGCCCAAATGGCCGTAATGACCAAGTCAAGAAAACACATCTAAGAAGACACTTGGAAGAAGATATATTATGTGACGTGATGGTCAAGCCATTGCCGAGTACACGTTCACTCCAAGCTCAAGAGGCTGGCACAATAACCACGCAAACAGTTTGACAGCTCACCTTTAATATGACTTTTCTCTCTCTTGTGTTTTGCTTCTTGGTCCTCGTCTGACCGACTTCAAGGCTCATTCCGATGACCCTTTGGAGTCTCAGCAACCCAAAAACACCCAACTTGTCCAAGTTCACCCCTTTCAGCTCACAGTTCCCCCATTTTGACCTGCAACTCTCCTCGCTCAAAGTATGTTTTACGAGCCGTACTTTCTAGGTACAGAAAGAGATCCAGACAACTCATGTTGTTCTGAAGATCTTCTGACTCCCTGGCTCTCGCAATGCTACCTGATCTCCTCTTCTTCAGAACCCAGTGCCCACCTCTTTGCGGTTCAACGTGAAGCATTTCGACGCGCTTTGCTTACCCGAGACAACGGACTCATACCTGCTTCCACTGGCGATCGTTCGGCCATTTACCACGGTCGAAGTTCTAGATCAACCGTTGAGATTGTCAGAGATCCGCCTTTTACGTCACCTTTGATGCTTCTTGTTGTATAGTCTCTCAAAGCACCGCCGAAGCATTTGCTCACCCTCCTTTCCGGCGAGAGCACCAGAGAAATATGTCGGTCTTCCGTTGCCGTTGCTTTCCCCCCCTTGTGGGTTTTTGAACTAGGTCATACGCCAAACTATCATAAATGAAGCTGGCCTCGGAGTGTCTCAAGCACTTGAACGACGAGCAGCGTAAAGGTAATCGTTCCGTTTTCATCCAACAGACAGCCCTTGACACTGAAGTGTAGTCATGTATATGTGAAAATGAACATTGTGGTAATACTGAGGGATGGCCAAGCATCTGCGCTGTCAGCAGCTTTGTAACACCATTCCGTGTCGTATTTTGCAAGCTCGAAGACACGTTTACCACTTTTAGGCTCTGAATTGCAGAAATGCGGCGATGGTGGCAGTAGACAGAGCTAAGGCACAAGAGAACCTTGAAGACACATCTAACATGAACTGTGTAACAAACATGGCAATGAAAGAATGGGTTGTACATGAAATCCTAGAATCAAACGATCTGTGCATGTAAATGGGTACTGTTCTTGATTGGTAGATATTGCTATTGTTATTAGTGCCTAGCTCAACTAGGATGTCCCACAGTGAAGATTCCTGGCAGAAGGGTATCAAATGTGACTCGCACTTCGGTATTGTCGTAACTTGCCATGAATGGGCTGCATGTTTTTCACCACCCCACAAGAAATAGGCATGGCATAGATTTCGTTTGCTCTTACATGGTTGCCGTGCTGAACCAATAGTTGGCCCAGAGATATTCATAATCTTCGACAATACCGCCAACAAGATCAAGAACAGGCTTTCCCCTCAGCCGATTGACGACCTTCATGATGGCGCCTTTCGTCACGTTTTCGTAAAAGGCTCCTCTCATGCCCCACCAAGCCATGTTCCAGCCGCGTTTGGTAAACTCTTCTCGTTCAAGGACTGACAGACCACCTCTTGCCCCACCCGGTACACGTGCAATCAAGTCCTCTTTTGCAAGCTGGCGAGCAAAGTACTCGATTGTCAGACTGGCGAGCCACGGGCCCCAGAGCTTCTTCCATTTTGTGCCCTCATAGCCGTATCGTCGCGCGGCGCGTTGCATAAGCAGAGCATAAATAACAGGCCTGAGGATGTACAGAACTTCGGCAGCTTGGCCTCGATATGAAGTGAGTCGGTGCATGAGCTGTTGAACGGGCTTGACGTCGTCTGGAGTGATGACATGTTCTAGGAGATAGGATGAGATGGCGTTAGGGCTGGGCATTGTTGGCAAGGTGAAGCCTGTTCGAGGCATTGGGAAGGGTTCAGCGGGGCTATGATGGATTGGAGTTTTCTCCGAGTCTGACAGTGGGGGTGTTGGCACGCCAGAGTCACCGAAAGCGTCTCTGGGCTCGAATGGAATTGGTTCGAGTATTTTCATATCCTCTTCCAAAAACTCATCGATCGGATCTTCTTGTTCAACAACAGGAGCGAAGTCTTCTCGTAGTGGTAGTGGAGGAGTGACAAGTGGTCGTGAATTGGTCAGACGCAATAGAATGAGTCTGCATATCGCCTTGAAGGACTCAAGGAAGACGACCACTCTCCAGCGTGATCGTTCTCCACCTCTTCTCCGTGCGATCATTTCCCAGAGCAGTTCTGTGTATTGAGCCACTTTCATGATGGTGGCTATCTTTGTGTATAGTGAAGACTTATCAGCCCAGAATGTGGTATATCTTGCATGAGGTGACGGCTTGGGCTGTGTCGCTTTCAGACTTGGTTCTTTCGATAACGTTGGAGACGACGAGAGTAAGTTCGCGCGCTTCTTCAGGAGGTAGTCGTGATAAATTGAAAGGAGTTGAACGAAAGTATGTACAGACTCTGAAGCCAGTTCAGAATCATGGAACCTTGCCCCAGGAAGGAGATATGTTAAGGAACGCAAGGTGCTCTCGACTTGAGAGACGGATTGTGAGTTGGAAGCAACATATTCGGCGTATATTTGCGGTAGGTGGGTGACTTGATATGAGAGTTGAGAAGACGCGGCAGTGAAAGACCTTATCGTTGCCTGGACGTTTCGCCGTATGGCTGGGGCAGCCATTGCTGCCGACTTGTTCGAGTACCACTATTCCTGTGTCCTCTTCTGGATCCGTCGCCGCTAGATTCAAGTGCCGTAGTGAGATGCGATGGAGTTCAGTACAGTGGTGGGAGTGATTGCGGAAAGAGGAGAAGATAGGGACAATGGTGATCAACTGCGATCGTCGGATGATTGGTGGGATAGAAATGCATGTGGTTGGCAGCCGAGGCTCAGCCGTCTCTGATCACGTTTGATCTTGTATGAAATAGCAAGCAGAGGCTGATCATAAAACACGACAGCAGCAACACAACTGCGTGGGTGAGCGGTGATAACTGCCCTCCAGAAATGAACATCTAAAGGTAGGTACGTGGGCTGGTCGCACCTGCCGCACGGTTGGCATATTTCGTTCTCCTTCACTCGTGCCAATTAATCGTCAACTAATATCAACATCTTGTGCTTACTTGCTATCACGTTTGTTACTACTGCTGCCAATCACTCAACCCTGCCACCTACGTCCGTTCATCGCACTGATGGCACGAAACAAGGCCGTCTCGAATCAGCAGCCCATCCGGCAACAACCCAAGAGAACGCCCTTACTTACTCTAGCCCGAACTTTTGGTTCCAAATCACCAATCGTAGACGGAGATATACAGGCATTTCTCATGTCATGTATGAGCATTGAGCAATGGGAGAGCTACACAGAAGAGGAGAAGAAGGCCATCATACAGACCCTGCCACCCTCAAGGCAGCCACGAAACAGCCCTTTCGAAGGACACAATGACACATCTCTCCACATGAATGAAACCCCTAGATTAGAGAAGCCGTCAACGTCAAAACCAATAGAACATGACGAACGGCCGCCTGCGATACCCCCACTCTCACCCACCTTCATCTCCTCGGACACATACCTCAAGCGCGCTGTCGCCCGCTTCAAGCGCGATGTGTCGGAAGGATACTATGAGAAGACGTGGCAAGACAAAGCAAAGAAGGCACACAAAGAACGGCAGGAAGGAAAGTTTGATGCCTACCTCGAGCAGCATATCGAAGAAATATTCGTTGAGGACGAAGATGGGAATGATGAGGATCATGCCGACGAGCTCGGAAGTGACGGGGAGTATAATGAGGGCAGGAACGGTGGCCTCAAGAAGCTTAAAATGGACGCAAGCATGAATGGCAACCAGAAAAGCTCGGTCGATTCAACAGGCGTGAGAAATGAGCCAAGGGCGAACATGGCTGTACGGAGGGCACCTGTTGCTGTTAAGTGATGAAAAGCTGTCAGTGTCCTATACTCTTTCATACAGAACTCGTTTGTCAAGCACTCGAGAGCACAGCAAATGTCTTGATGTCTTTTACAATTATCATTGCTGGCATTGTCTGAAAAGCTGTGAAACAAAAGCAGCATGTGTCGGGCCGTGTCGAACTTGATTACTACAGTCTCTGAGGCACAAACGGCAGCTCAGTCAACCATCAAGCCCATTGCCATAAGGACCCTTAAGCATTCACTCCCCTACCTTCTCAGACGTTCCGTCTTCCGTCAAGCTATTCGAGGCTAGCACGGCGTCCCCTATCCAAAAATCAAACCTTCAACAACGACACCAACTATACCCTCGAATAAAACCTATCCAAATCCTCTGCCACTCCAAAACGGCAACTCCTTAT
>JAPDRQ010000262.1:0-39438 GCA_030247915.1 Neophaeococcomyces mojaviensis | reverse complement strand
GCAAGGATGCCCATGGGCGCGAATATTTGAAGGAATTCGTACCAATGGCTTGGTCGAATATCAACGTTGAGGTGACCGGCTCCACGAATGATCTTGCCCTGGGGTGTTTTTGACACTCCAGTGTCTGCTGGGAAGTGGCCATGAATATAGTAGTTCTCGATAAGGAGATCCTTCTCTCGCCATCGAGCAATCAACCAAAGTGCAAAAGCTTTCTCGTCGTGTATAGGGATGTTTTTGACAGCAAATCGTCTCCAGTACATGCTGACACTTTTAGGTGGTCGTCCTTCTAGGTAGCCAGCTTTGAGCGTGAAAATGTCCTGAGCATATGCGCCACGAGGAACACCCTCGTAAGCAATGGTGCAGTCGTAAATATAGTCAACAGTATCTTCCAGTTCCTGCAAGCAAAAACGCAATCCTGTGCTACGGGGTAGCAAACAATGCCTCATATCCTTCATGTTGTTCTTCTTGGCCCAGCTTGCGCTTTTCTGTCTGGTAGTTGGAGCTAGATTAGTGCCTTCTGGAAACAGCAACAGCCACATAGGGTCAGCAAGCTTATTTAATCGCTGAAGGGCTTGTGCCATGTGTCCTCGATCTTTCTCCCAATCTCGTTTCAGGAAGATAAACTGGTTAAACTGCATGCCCCATCCTAAAATCGGGATTCGCTTCAGGCTTTCCTTCAATATGATGTACAGCCTGCCATGCATGCCACTGCAGTAAGCTGTCCACCACAGATAAAGCCAATCGGTATAAATCTGATGGTTGGCAATCAGGACCAAGCGTTCGGGAAAGTCCAATAATAGCGTGCCATCTGTTTTGCGTAATAGCTGGCCTCGCACAGACGCGTCTCCTGAAACGATGACTTTGGTTGGAGAGAACGTTTGAGTCAATGTCATTGTCAGCAGTCCAAAGGACTGTTTCGTAAAGGCAATCCATGCATTGTACCAGTCTTGGTTAATCAAGTACAATGGCGTGCCGAGAAACTGCGACAGATTGATACATAAGGCGCCCGAGAGGAAGTACGATGATAACGCAAGTGCCCTCGAAGCGATGGACTTTTGCGGCTTCTGTACTGGTACATCATTGTGTTTTGTGTGAGGCGAGGCGAGGCTGAAGCCCGCACCAGCGCCGTGATCACCAGGAGACTTGGGTGTTGACATGTTAGAATGATGCTGTGGTCATTCTGTCCGACAGCTGATGATGCTACACGAGCAGATGGCGCCGAGTATATTATCGCTATTGATAACCGTCACACTAGGCTTTGTGTCAACAGTTCGTCATTGACAGCATGGTCAAAGCTTTTAGGTCTTCGTAACGAGATGCATCTCAATTGTGGCACTTGGAGCTAGCAGTAGCTCACCCCGGAGAACAACATGCATGATGATGTCGCATGACCAGATCGCCTTGAAAGTGTGGCGTACAGAATGCTTTGGTCGATCCATGATGAACGATAGAGACGGATGCCGATACCGAGTACAACACCCTTGCACAATCTTGCCAATGGTTGTGTGTCCACCGGCCGTCGATGAAGCAAAAAGGTGACATGCTTGCACAATGGCTGGTCGAGACTCGAAGCAGTTTGTCGTTCAGTGCAGTTGACCGGGAATTGGGGATTCAGGTCAAGAAAAACATGGCAAAACCCTGGTCTGCTCCACCCTAAACAGGTGTGGCGGTGACTCTCCCAGACCTGAATGACGTCCCAAAGGGTTTCGAGTTCAAGGAACACCCCAGACCTGCCAGGCGATTTTTGGAGACATGTAACACCAATCGAACCCCTTCATAGCAGCTATCATGCAGAAATTGTAGTTGCGGAACCCCTCTGTGAATTCGTCGGAAGCCAAAAGTTGTACATATACAAGCAAATTACCATCCTATCATTTTGTCAGAAAATCTTACCAATATTCCTATCACTCACAATACGCAGTCCAAATGCCTAACATATCTTTTGATATCTTTTTTGACCAAGACTTCATTAATATCTCTGCGTCTCGAGGCAAGCACGCCCCGAAAGCAAAACCAGAGTGGAAAGTGCGAACAGCACCGAAGCTACCGCCAAAAGAGACACCAGCAGATCCAGCAGGTACTCCTCGACCAAGTTTCCGACCTCCTATCAACTCAACTAGGCAGCCTGCCAAGCTTGCCTCTAAGGCTCACGAAGACAAGCCCGAACAGCAGAAGTCATCTGAGGCAGGTAGCGAGGCAGGAGACAAGCCTCGACGAAAGCCACCGAAGCTTGGACCTAGGAAGAGTGCTTCTACCAACGGCACTACTGGTATCCCAGCCCCAGAAGGCGTCAAGGCATCGTAAAGATGGCCACCTCATGGATTCTCGGCAAAATCTCTGACGCTCTGCAACCGACAATTCACAGCACTGTTTCGAGCGCGGGAAGCTTTGCCGGAGGAGCTCTGAACACTGTGGGTACTGGCATCAACGGCGTAGGGGAAACAATCAATGGGACCATCAGGCGATATGGTGATGGAGTTAGAGATTATGGCAACGGTGTGATGGACTGGACAAGCGCCACGGGAAGCAGAGCACAAACAGCCGGTAACCCGTTGGGTCTCAGTGGTGGAAAATCGCAAGGAAAGAGATCAGTAACCAGTCCAAGCATATACTCGGCGCCGCCAAAGCCGAAACCAAACCCGTCGAAAACTCTGATGACGACAAACAAGACAGCACAACCGCAGAAGAAGATCGAGGGAGCACCCATCAAGAAAGCTCTCCCAGCTCCGGCACCAAAGACTGGTGTTCAAGCAAAGAAGGTCCCAAGCACGCCTGCCAAGCCGAGCCCTGTTTCAAAGGGACCAAATCCAGGAGCGTTTAGATCTGGTGCAAACCCGGTGGTCAAGCCAGCTTCGTCAGTCAATCAAGGTGCCATGAAGAAGCCAACCTCGACTAAAGCACTTCCGGCACCATCAAAGACAACAGCTCCGGTCAAGGCGAGCACAGCATCTACCATTAAGACCAAGCCAGCGTCTGCTCCAAAACCAGATTTAGTTGCTGCCGCCAATCCATTGGGTCTAAGATGAGCTGTAATTGACTTGAATATATATTAGTCAGTGTGTTTCATCAATCCATTCTAGGTTCTTTAGTTTACGCTCATCATTCGTTGCGTCGATTGAACATTAGTACTAAAAAATTGGCTTATGATCCAGATGAGGACTTTGTGTTAGGTAGCAGCTGTAGTTTCAATTCCAAAGTATTCGATGAACGATGTGTTCATGTCAAAGGAGTTCTTACCGTGTTGAAATGCCGATGGCTGAGGGTATTGCGACTTCGATATCCGGCCACGCTGTGCCCCTACAGCTTATGACCAAGCACCGTAGAATAAATCATGGACAAGGGCGCAGTGTGGAGAAAGGTTTAGACCTCGCTTGCTCCACCCAGTCTTCCAGCAACTCCCAAATGCGCCCTGTGCACTTCACGGCCTGCTTTGAAATGGATTTGAAGTCAACATGAAGCTTCCCAAATGAATGTATATTTACCAAAATGCTCTACTGGACTAGTCCTTGGCCTTCTCACTGCTCGTTTGTGCCTGACTGTTTCATCGCATTGACTTGACCAGCAGAGAACTTTCTCCTCTGCATAATGGCAGACATAGCACCATACCAGATATCTGTCTCTGACGCCCAAATCGAAGACCTCAATGCTCGGCTAGCCCTTGCGAAGTTCCCAGACGAGCTGGACCAAGCAGGCTGGGATCTCGGTTCTCCGCTTGCCGATGTCAAGAGACTTGTGGCATATTGGAAAGATTCATATGACTGGAGAAAAGCTGAAGCCAAGCTCAATGAGTTCCCACATTTCACTACCTCAATCCAAGCTGATGGCTTTGACTCTCTCACAATTCACTTTGTTTACCGCAAGTCAAATGTCGAAAATGCCATCCCCCTGCTGTTCGTGCACGGCTGGCCTGGTTCTTTTCATGAAGGACTGAAAATGTTTAACAAACTAGTGGGTGGGGACGGAAGCAAAGATCCAGCTTTTGACGTGGTTATCATATCCTTACCAAACTACGGTTTCAGTGAGGGTTCCAAGAAGAGAGGCTTTGCTCTCGAACAGTATGCCGAAGTCTGCAACAAGCTCATGCTGAAGCTGGGATACAGAGAATATGTCACTCAAGGAGGTACTTTGACTCTGTGCAATCTTTATTGTTGTGCAACTGACGTGAATGGTAGGTGACTGGGGTTTCTACATTACCCGCGCAATCTCCCTCCTCTATCCGCAACATTGTAAAGCCACTCACTTGAACTTCGACTACGGTACAGCTCCCACCTGGTCACAATACCCTCTTCTCAGCCTGCAACACGCCATTCAGCCATACACCGAACGAGAAAAACAAGGTTTGAAACGTAGCAAATGGTTCATGGACGAAGGCTCAGGTTACCGCGCCCAACAGTCCACAAAGCCACAGACACTAGGCTATGCCCTGGCCGACAGCCCTGTAGCGCTGCTCAGCTGGATCTACGAGAAGCTTCATGATTGGACTGACAATTATCCGTTTACCGACGATGAGATTTGTACCTGGATCAGCATATACTGGTTCAGCACTGCTGGCCCCGCAGCAACTCTCCGAATATACTACGAAGCGACGCATAGTTGGAACGACCCGAAGAATAAAGTGACGCGAGAAAGAGTCGGAGATTGGATTGACCATGTCAAGATTGGCTACAGCCACCAGCCGCAAGAGCTGAGAGTCCTCCCAAAGACATGGATCAGGAAGCTTGGCAATGTTGTGTTTGAACATGACTCGGAATCTGGGGGTCACTTCTTTGCCTTCGAGGAACCAGATCAGCTTGTCAAAGATGTGAGAGACATGTTCAAAAAGGGTGGTGGAGCATATGGTGTCATCACAGGAAGGAACGGTTACAACGAAAGCGCCAAGCCGTGATGGTGAATCCTTCGTCCTCCATCTGACTGTATGCTCTGAGCTTCCTCTTTCAGGATACTTCGCCACCCTTGGTCATTCTAAAAGTGTTTTAGGTTTTGCACTTTGGTGTGCATACGGCCTAGTCTAAACAGTTATCACATTTTGAACTTGCAATGATTAATACACAAGCAAGCTCCTTTTGCGTACAAAGACTTCTTCAACATTGACATTTCAAGTTGCAATTCTGCTTCTCCAGCCATGGCAACAGGCGGTCGGACCACGTTCGCCTCATCGCCGCACATGCGTCAACGACGCGAAAAAGATGCATCACTTCGCTCAGAACGACATTCATGAGTAATTCCTTCTTTCCTTCTCTTGCTTCCTGCGCCTAATAAGGCATTTCGATTCAAGATAAATGATTGTCGAATCTCAACTTCACTGAGAGGTCTCGAACGCGAATCCCGGCCAGATGTTACGATCCTTCCCAACAGATCGAGGCATCAAGGCCGGGACTAGGAATAACCATAACTGTCAGGTAGCTTCTCAAATGTCGGCTCATGCTCACCACTCTTATGTGGATGAATATCGCCACTCCCACCACCAAGACCATCGAGGCAAAGCCTTCAAATATCTCCTAGGGGGCAATACCATACTCATTCCTTTCCAAAGAAGCAGCTGCCGAGGTAACGTAGATCCCTAGCCCACCACCAGTATCTGGTCATCTTGACTACGAAAAGAAAAAAGAACTAGTAGTACGTTGGTCACTAGCAGCCAGTTCTAGAGGGTTGTCATTCTTGGGCAAGCTGCGCAATTATTGATGTGCAAAAGCACAAGTCTGGCAAATAAGTCTCGTGCTGGGCAACAAAAGAGTAACAAAATCGTTGAGAGCTGCGAATTTTGGATTAACCCAAACTTGAGAGTTCATGACATGTAGCTATAGCAGGGAGTAGCAGTAAGATAGTGGAGGAGGGTGGGAAGCACAGAAGAGCTAAGGCGCGGTGGTTTGAGAAGGAAGAGGAGAATAAGACAAAGGGGTAGCTCAAAGCAGGATAACAGTTAGCCCGAACAGTGTACAGGAGCTTGGATATGGTAGCTGATGATGGGGGATCAAGAGCATGAAGCTTCTATGAAAGCACATGGTGGTATCGGTGATTGCAAAAAAGATGATAATGATCCGGCAGCACTGCCAGTGACTACAGAGCAGAAATGGTCCTAGAACACCTCTACTTTTGTGCTCGGGAGCTTCAAGTCTATTATTCATTCGGCAGTATCGCGAATACCTTGTTCTTCAAGCTTGCATCAGCGTCCCTTTCAAGGTTCCATTTTCATTACTGGCAAAGGCTACACATCCATCGTGTGGATGACACATCTCAACCACAAAATGCAAAATTCCACTTTTGAAAAATGACTAAACAGAACAAAAAAGACGAGCCGCCCAGCAGAACGCGAAATACAGCAAGACATCCCAGCATAGCACAACACAAGATACAACACAAAGACAGAAACAGGAGCAAGACCAACACCACAACACCACAACACCACAACACCACAACACCCCAACGCCGAACCACCCTAATCCTCGTCATCCTCATCCTCATCTTCATCCTCATCTACCTCCTCTTCCGAAAAACGAGTCTCCAAGGAAAGTGGAGAGGCACCACTTTCACCTCCCACAAGCTCCCTCCACCTACTGGCTAGCTCCCGAGGAGTCTTGCACAATTCTGGATGCGCTTCCCTCATCTTTCGGGCGATGAGCGGCCAGAGCTGGGCGCGAAATTCGGCAAGGGTTTGGGCGGTGCAGCGAAGGAGAGAGTTATCCTAAATGGGTGGATGAGTCAGTGTTTGATGGATCGAAAGACAGAATAATTGGTAGGTATAAGAAGGAGACAAGCTGGCCAATGAGAACATGTGTTTGAGTGACTGATAGCAGTGTGCATGGGTATGACATTTCCAATTAGGTGGAATGAGAGAAGTGGAGTCAATGTGTTTGGTGCAGATGACAACGAGGAAACGTTTTCTGCAGTCACAGAGGATTGAGTGTGGCAGCTGGTGTTGTGTTGAGATAGTTCACAATTATGTGAGTTTGTTGATGACCAAGATGCGACGAAGCAACAGGGAGAATGAGACACATGTGTCAGACTTCTGACAACTAGGCAGAGAATTGTCGTGCAGATATTGTTCGTGAACACAGTAGCATGTGTAATGTGTAGGATAGGTAGGGCCATGATCCAAAATGAAAACGCGCTAACGCAATTAGGAAGTTTTATAGGGGAGGCGACCATGAAGTGCAGAACTAGAAAATTGCTTGACTTACTACCTCTTCGCTATTCCTTGCAAAGTCCTTCTCCATCTTGCCAAATCTGACACTAAAGTATGCTGTTAGCCATAGGTCTTCTGACAAGCTTATCCCAGTGTTACTGTGTTTGCCATGTTAATTGAAAATGATCGGTGCTTGTGAAGTGAGGTCTAAGAGATTGTGCGTGACATTCTGGACTCACCCCAAAGTACTGTGACCGAGCTTCTCTCCGGTCATCCTCTCATGTTCTTTGTAGATGTTGGACCAGGACAGGCCCTCATGCTTCTTTCGCCATACCATTTTGTCAATGGCATCAGCTTCAGCCAGTGTCTTTGGCTGAGGTCTTTGCTTTGCCTTTGTGTAGGGACCTGTCCTGACCCCTTTTCCGACTTTCGTGCTTCGCTTTGGCCCAGGCCTGGCCCGCTGGGTTTCCGGGGTTTCTATGATGACTGAGAAATCGAGTCAGTATTGAGGTCAAACAGGCAATATAGACTTACAATCACTGTTAAGAAACTGAGGAGTGCTCTGTTGCTTTTGAAGCGGAAAGAAAGGGGCTTGCTGGGACGTAAATTGTTGCAGTGCTTCACCGTACTGCTGTGATTGTGGCTGCTGTAGAACGCCGTAGTGCTGAAGTCGAGATTGTTGAGGAGGAACCCATTGCTGGTTCTGGCCATATTGATGACCCTGAAGGGTCTGCTGTATCTGAGAAGGTTGAAGCGAGCCCCATTGCTGGAACTGGCTAGTTGAAAGTTTTGGCTGCGTCTGAACATGTTGTGATTGTATTGGCAGCTGATGAGGACCCCATGACTGCAAGTGATTGTTCTGCAGAAGTGCCTGATTCTGCGGAATCTTATTGTATTGTTGTGGAATTGTGAACTCTGTTGATAAGGAGTTATTTGATGGGAATGAAGGATTTATGGCAGTACTTGGTGCTGAGAAGCCACCAATATCGAAAAGCGAGTCGTCTGTTCCGGCACCGAAGGTTGTACCTAAGTTGGAGCAGTTATCCTCAAGTAAAAACTGCGAGTAGTCTTGTTGATAGGACATTTTAAGGCGTGTAAAGGGTGTAACCGCAAATGAATGCAGGAATTTGATAGGAGAACTGATTGAAGGTTATGGGGATATGCGCAACGCTCGCACTGAAGGCAAGCCTGTCAGATGGTGAGACGTGAAGATTGAAATCTGGTCAGGTCGTGGCGACACGCTTTGACCAGGAAAAGATCAATATAGAGTCAATGTGCAGGATCTGCGTAACGAAATGCAAAGAATGCAGCGCAGTCGTTTCCGAGTTTTTGCAGACAACGCGGGAGAAGGATTGGAAACAAAACAATTCAGCTCGAGCATATGACAAGTAGGTGTTCCGAATCCATCAACGCGTGTCAGTATGAATTCGTGTTGTGAAGCCACCATATTTTGCTAAATACACTGGAGGACGCCCACGAGGTGATAACCCGGCATTGGATAAGCCGATATCATATCGATAGATTTGTTGTTAGTATCTTCCGAAAGCCGAACCTCATGCAATGCTCGCTGCTCAACAACACAGCATGGGCGGCGATGCGCATTGTTCTTTGCTCACTCACAGTATTCATGTCTGCCGTGGTATTCTCCTGGAGGTTCACGTCAGGGTTGTATGTAGGTATGTCTCCAACTCATTGAAGCAGACGTCGGCAGAACACACATTAGCACAGAACATCGTCAACAGTGACCGAAACAGTGCTTTTCCTCTGAGCAAACTATTGTTCGCCTAGCACAACGGCTTCGACTGCAACGAAGATGGCAGACGACTCATATCGAGAACTAAAGTTGCTGGTCAACAAGTTTCAAGTTGAAATACATAATTTGCACCAAACGACCGCCATTAGAAACTGGAGGAGGCCAGTGCTTTCGAGCACAAGAAATGCGAAAGAAAGAAGAAGTCCACATTACCAACGTCGAGACCCCCATTTGAACATCCTTGGCAAGCACAGATCAGGGATTGCAGCGCACACCTGAAATGTGGAGTGAATGCAGGGCTTCAGGCTTCTACCGCATCATTATTCGAGTTGCCCAGAAAGAGTCATCGCTTCGCCTTGGGACCAGTGGAAGGTATGATACGCCGTGGTTACCGCACCACTGAACAGGTGGGGATAAGACTTTTCAGTACTGAACCAAAGTCAGCATCCTGCTCGCTTATAGTGGTCAAACTTTCACAATAGTCCGAGCCCTGCTGACGACTAAGCGGGGGCCACATGCGGGTAACGAAGGGATGAGTCTTTCAGTGCTGTTGCGTACGTGGAAGAGTCAACTCAGATAAGATATCAAACTCTTTCAGGCTAAGAGCGCGAGTTCGATCTGCCTTCGCTGAAGCCTTGAAGTGAATGAGAAGAGTGGGAGCGACGAGTACACGCGAGGCGCTTAGGCAGGGACGCACTGGTGCCGTGCTGCCTTGTATAAAGATCCACTCATGGCAAGTTGACCAATGAGCGATGATGTCAACTTGGAGCGCGCGGCTCATGGTACCGACAGAATGCCTTTAAAATCATCAATGCAAGGCGCAGAAGTCCACCACGTCGAACAATGTTCGGACCTTAAAGCCAATAATTTGTGGCAGATGAAGCGCTTGCATATAACAGAGGAGAGGCATCTAGTGTTCGAGGCAGACAGATTCGCGGTTGATGAGAGGCTGATTCCCCACAGCCTGATTCGTGGCGCAGCAACAGACCAAATCTCTCTTACTGACACCTAAATTTCAATCCTGTCGCCCCCCGTAGTAAGACGTAAAGGTATCCTTTTCTGGAATACGACTCAAGAGGCCTTTTGTACTATGACGACGGAGCTTACTGCGTCTTTTTGACCGACAATGATCATAAGATGGTCATGAACCACTTCCTTGAGTTCTTGAAGGACAATTTCGCGTTTAGATCTTGGACACAGATGACGACCGGGGTGTTGAAGGACTGCGAGCTGTGGTCGACGGTCAAGAGAGGCAAATTCTACAGTATTCCTGAAAACGAATTGATACAACAAATATATAAAGCATTCAAGCCGGAAATTGAACGCCTGAAGCGAGCTTGTGCAGTTGAGCGAGGAACCCCACCACGAATTGAGGTGAATGGACAGAGGCTACCAGACACTCCCTCTGAATTACTTTTCGGTGAGAACTTCGACGAAGTGAATAGAACGCTTGTCGGCGTCCTTGCTTTGCGATGGATCACAAACAACGATTATGACCGATTTACTAGAGGACAACCTGACAATCTCAAACTAACAATCGATTCTTTTAAGTGGTTGAGGCAGTACTTCGGGTCTGCTCTGGTAAGCCCGGAAGACATCTTCGCGTTGGTATTGGCAATGGTTGTCAATGATCTTGGAAAGGACCCAAACCTCGCCTATGATCTGCTCGCTGAGACAGACAAGCCGCTGTTCAATGCCAACCACGACACAATACTTCTAGAGTCGGCCCGCGCCGGACTTGTACCATGCCTTGACTATCTAGATGCCGGATACAAGGCCGCCGTCATGCTCGGGCTCGAACTTGGATCAGAATTGAATGCGGGACAGCTGGCGCAAGCAGAGAATGTGCCTGTTAATCTCGAAGGGCTGCTGGTAATGAAAGGAAACGAGCGCGCTTTCAACCTTAAGTTCATGGAGCAAATCTTGGATGTTGCAGGTGCGCAGGGACATATTTTCGCAGACGGAATCAAAAATCTCATCGAGCCAGTCTTCCAGGCATTCAAGACTGTGCATCAAGTGTCGTTAAGTATTATCAAAGACGACTGCAGCTTACGAGATGGATACGATCAAATTCTAACGAAGAGAGGGGAGCTACTCGAGGAGAAAGGTTTCAGAAAGCTTTCTGTGAAGTCTCGTGAAGATCGAGCGTTGCTTAGACTCCTCACCATGGGAAGAACAGCAACACTCGAACAAGCGGAACTGTTTGATAGAGCGTTCGGCGCTCTTGGGCCTGACTACAAGCCCATGCTCATTCATGGTCTCAACATTGATGCAATTGAAGTCGACGAGACTGCAGTCGTCCCATACTACATGCCAGCTATGCTTCAGGAGACTCTCCGCAGCACAAGAGGAACTTCGAATCAAACAGAAGCACTCACGTCGCTCATGCGATACCTAGCACGTGTGCTACGATGGACAGACGAAGAGACAAACGATCTTCCATCAATACAAGAGAGTGCAACATGGCCAGGAGTGAAACTATATCCTGTGCAGAGCAGGGTCTTCGAGCGAAACATGACTCAAGCGCGAGACACAATCACCAGTCCCGATTTCATAAAGGACCCGAGTATTTTGGATGCTTTGCCACCTCCACCAGGACATCTACTACAGCGACGACGAACCAGCTCATCAGTATGAAACAACCTTTAAAATTCATTTCATCTGGAAGTTGCTTCAGCGCATGACGATGCAAAAGCGGGTGGGCGAGCGGGTTGATCTTGACCGAGCGTCCAGAATCTGCCCTGCCGTGCGCCTTGCGCCACACTCGGAAACTTTTCATCAAGTCCAATAACAACAAAGAGTTTTTCGAAGGCGTGATACCATCCACTACGTTCCAGGCATCGGCTTTGCGCATCTTGTATCAGATCATTCGAAGCAAACGTAGTCAGCATCCAAATGCGGAACATATAGTGGGTGCGAGAATGCGGCGTGGTGCAAGCCTATATGGCACGCATGTACACCAGCTGCCTATTCCGGTGGTCGGAACTTGTCACACTTGCATAAATACCCAATACAACTAGCTGTTTGGATATCCAACCGCCGCACATGTGTCGGTGAGCACGCGCTTTCCTGATCTAGGCGCGCCGTTATCCGACCAAAGCACTCAGACGCAGATGTGAGGTCGAGACTTTCCACCGATGTGGCACCGGCGGGCATGGTGGGACATCGATCACAATAAACTCCAGGAATGTGTTTGGCAAACTCCGCAAACACATTGTGTGGATTGGCGACTTCACAGTGTGAACGAGGCGGATTTTATGGCATATAGGACAATGTTCTACGGCGGCGAAGGATTCGATGGAGGATACACTACCCTACAAGCTTGCAACAGGCTAAGGAAGGCAGCAAGCGGTTTCGTAGTACGAAGCAATCAAAAAGTATGTTTTTTGAACGGTAATAATCCTAAGACTTAATAGTTATGTTCATTCATCATGGTTCGTATATGTACATCGTCTCATACATTGTTCCATACATCG
Source organism: Neophaeococcomyces mojaviensis (assembly GCA_030247915.1). Classification (NCBI taxonomy): domain Eukaryota; kingdom Fungi; phylum Ascomycota; class Eurotiomycetes; order Chaetothyriales; genus Neophaeococcomyces; species Neophaeococcomyces mojaviensis. Next base: position 27,086 of record JAPDRQ010000262.1, on the reverse strand, counting down.
TTCATACAAATTTGGCTTCATATCCTTCATTACCAGCAGGACCTCTGCTCCACTTCCGCTGTTCATCGCTATGCTGTGAACTCCGCAGTCCTGGAAAGCGTACGTTCTCAGCTTGCAAATTCACGCATGCACCGCCACTCTAATCACAGTGTGTCTGAGCGAACTGCATGCACTGCCAGCACTTCACATTCAAGAACAATGCATCAATTCAGACAGTAGAGAGCACAGTTGAATGCACCAGTGTGTCACTGCCTGGCTATGACTGCAAATTCTGTCTGGCAAAATTTTCAAGACACATGAAACGTGATACCTGAGCGCTGCAGGGCGCAACGGCCCACTCAGTTCCAGAGACTCAAAGCTTTGGCACTGCCACCTCCGCCTGTGGAACATATGGCTTCCATCCCTCCCTGAATAGCTTGTCCAGGTATATCGAACAAGGCGTTTCTGCCTGGGCTGTTGGCAATCGAAGTCAGGCTTGATTTTTTCTAGATGCCTGATCACTGGTGTAAAGTCGAATGACTGACCAGTCAATGGATGGTGGAAGGTTCGTGAACATCGCGGACAAGTGAGAGGGTACAGGCTTGATTCTGGCAAGGTTCTGTACTTTGACAATTGCTTTCAACGGATGAGTCTGAAGTAGCCGAGTCTGATTTCGTAACAGGGGTCGCTATACTTTCTGGGCACTCTTACACAACCTGCTTCCGTTTCTCTTCGTCCTCCTTCCTGAACAAGTCTCGCCAGAACTCCTTAAATCCATATCCTCGGTGTTCGGGCTCATCTCGCACGCGTGCAACGTGGCCAGTGCCTTGAAACTTTTCCAGGATACTACCTTCCTTGTGCATGCTAACTTCCACTCTTACCCTCCCTTTCACAGACCTGTTCCTGATGGCGTCTGCTAGAGCAGGGGCAACATCGGCATAACACCGGTTGAGCTCCCGCGACAAGGTATAATATGGCTTCTGCGCAATCTTAGGAGCCATGAGGTTGTAAGAGCGGGCTAAGGCATTGATCTCGGAGATAGCAAGGGTGTGATAGGCTAGTTCGGTGCGTTCCCAGTCTGGGTCACGGAAGGGATAGGCCATTGGAAGAATAGGCTCTTCGACTGGCTGAGATGGGGTGGAGGGTGCGGTGTGAGACTCAATTCCGTGGTCAGGTTGGACGATCGTGGCTTCGGCAGTTAAAGTCTCGGGTTGTGGTGTGCTCGTCTGTATTGTTATCATGTTCTCTGCGGCTGGCGCAGCTGTGTCTGCCTTTGGATCAGCCTGTGCGTCTGGCACTACCGTCTCTGTGACCTTGATCTCAATCGGATCTTCCGCTGGGTCTGGTGCCACGCCCGCTGCTATCCTTTCTTCGACGGTGATTCTGGTCAGATTGCCGGCAGGGTCGATGCTGCTCATGCTCTCCTTCTGTATGTCCGGTCTAGGATTCACCCTTTCCTCAGCCAAGGCATAAGCCCTCGCGCGTCTCACCTGCTCATCCACGCTCCCACCCTTACTCGCGATCACTCTGGCGGCATGTCTCCTCCAATCACTCCTTAGCCTCATTCGAAAGGTATTCACCATCTTCATCAGCTCCTGCTGCTTTTCGATCCATGGCGGCACGATCTCCTGCTTTTGGATAATCTTGTTCATGAAGTACTCGGTCGTGTCGAGGAAGGGCGAGTTCGCGGCATGGTCGCGCTCGATGTTCACGCCTTTGCCGCGTTGGATGTTCTTGAATTGGCCGCGGGCTATGGCGTCTTCGATGCGTTCGTTGGCCAGGCTGGTGAGGCCTTGGAGGGTGGTGGGCATGGGGCGGGCGCCCGAAGAGAAGCGGTCCTTCAAGATCTTCCTCATTTCCTCTTTCTCTTTTTCGGTCATGTCATTCTGCTGCTGTAATGCGTACATGGACGTTTTGTCTCGTGCGTTGACCAGACGATCTGCGGCGGAGACCTTCTGCTTTGGTGAGGTTCGTAGGTTCGTGGTCGTCGAGCCGAGGGTGGGCTTTCGAGCCGGCATACGGATTCGCTTGTGGCTATCGTCGAGCATACGGAGAGCCGAGTCCTGGAGAGCTTCGTTGCCCGTCCAGATTGGAGCTGCGGCTTGGTCTCTTGTACCCTTGCCGGCCGCGGAGGGCATCGTTACTTGGCTAAGTGTCTGCTGGTGCTGTGCGTTTAGGGCCGTTTGTGCTATCCTCTCTTCCAGCTGTTGCTTCAAGTCGTCTGAAAAGCCGGCGTCCGACATGAGTTTACGGTCCGATTTGGAACCGGTATCCATCGTTTCTTCTGCCATTTCTGCCAGTCTTCGAGACATAGCCCCCCTCTCCTCCTTGCTTCCATTGTCGTTCCTCTTCGTTGTGGCTTGACTGTTTGAAGACTGCTCAGCCTGTAGCATGGTGGCGGACGAAAGAGCCCGCCACTGTGCCCGCCGGCCGAGAGCAGCACGGCGTTGACTTTGGCCTCGCAAACATGCTGAACATGTCCATACCGCTCGTCGAGATTGTACCATCCTTCAACAAATAAATGTGAGGCTTTGAAAGCAGGAGCATGAGACTTGGTGAAAGAGAATGGAGAGGAGCATTTAATGATTGCATGAATTCGCCGCCGCGGTGCAGATCGGAGTTATCGGCGTTAACACAATGTGAGAGAGCCTCGTCGTGTTGCGGAAAGATTTGGCTCTGTAGCGATATCAACATTCAGTATCGCAAGAATCCTCCAAGCTTCCTCATCCATCAAACTTGTCTCATTGAACCCTCTCAGACGCTGCCAGTAGCCATACTCGTTCAACTGCGAAACATCGCGACTGGCACGAGCAGAACACCTGCGGCCTCCTTTGAACTCGAGCTCCTCCGAAGCAAGCATTGATCTGTGATCGTGCCATAGAACATTGGCTTCAGCACAATGCCTCCCAAAGGCGTCTCAACAGCTGTTAGTCCTATTCGCCTGCAATCAGTCACTCGCCTGAAAATCCGGCACCCAGACAAGCAAGAAGCGAACCCGTGCATCGGCCCAATGACTGCTATGCTGAGTATGCATCACCCATCACCACTCGTGGTGCCAAGTACAGCCGGAGCTAACGTGGTTGTGTAGGTTGCTGGGCCTCTTCCGCCAATGCCGCAAACACAACTGGTTGTGCTCATCTCGAGAAAGCGCTACGGGAATGCATGGACAAGCCAAGGAGTACATCGGGTCACAAGAGCAACATCAACTACCATCTTGGACGCCTGTACCCGCAGGTTGCGCCGCCGAAGAAGAGGAAGGGCAGTTTGGGATGATATGCCTCTGTTAGGAGAGACCATGCATGGACACATCGGAAGAATGGGAAATACATGGCATATTGACTAATGGACAACATAGACGGTGCGTAGCGCGTGGGGAAGATGTGAAGAGTGAACACCGAGGAGCATCATTCGCAGTGGCAGGAAGTTGAGGTTCAGGGACAATGGAGGAGCAAGAGCAAGGACCACTGGAGGCGAAAATCAAGTCAACCAGATCGAATTTGTCTTTCAGACAAGCAAAAAAAGACTTGCTCAGGAGCACTCAGACTACGTGTGGTCGGCCATCATCATGAGTGGTTCGAATCGAGAGCTTGCCCCTATGCTACCAGCCTACCAGTGCAGAGAAACAAAGGTTTACAAGTTTGAGCGGAAAACATGGCAATAGGGGCATCGATCTAGGTCGTGGAGTAGAGAGCACTTTGTCCATGTATTCGCTCAAGAGGTCAGCGCTGTGAGCTGTAGGCCGCCCGCTGTGTACAACACATGTACAGCATTCAAAATCCCGATGACTTCAACTCGGTTGAGTTTGGTTGACGAAGGCCAATCCCCCAGTGAAATGAATCAATGTGTTTGGATCGGTTGTTAACGATATGCTATGACATTCTGCTATGCTATCCTATGCTACCCTGACAGCATCAATACTGTCTTCTCTGACTTTCAAAACTCAATTTAGTATTTCGATGCTACATAAAACCACATGAATAACTGGCAAACCTCCCAGCGCCTCGCTCAACACATGCAGTATCTCTATCGCCCGTTTTATGCTTTTCGTCAAGTCGTTATCATGCCATGCAAACCAATATTTGTACAGGGTTGTTCGTCGTCGATAATTCTCAGCGCTAATCGCAATAAAGCTGCCCCAGCCAAACTCCAGCAGGCGTCCAGATACTCCGCTTCGGCACACCCTCTGGGGCCCAACCCCGATTGAAGCCAGCTTGATAACTCGTAGCAGAATAGAATCTCGTCCTCCCATCAGGCGCACGGCCAGATAATCCCTAATTTCTCTTAAACATGAAGTAGCCGTACATACCACCCACCTCTTGTTCGATCATCGGAATCTTTCGCATGCCCCACCATCGAGCGCCCATTTTCCAGCGTCGGTAGCCATCGTCGAGCTTGACATTGGTCGGAAGATGGGCAGGTGACCTGACATACCAACCTCGTCGGCCAAGCTCTTTAACAGTCCAGTCTGGGTCTTTGACATTCTTGTTTCGTCGGGCAATTTCTGTGAGGACGTTGGCGCCTAATTCGATGACCTCGAGGGGAAGAGAACCATTGTCCTTGATAGAAACGGGAGAGTACGAGAGTGACATTTGTGTAACGGATTTGATGTCCGTAAGGTCGATGTAGCGGAGGGAGCTTTTCATCTCCGGATTCTCGAGTGGACTGTTTTTATCCCTCGGAAGAGATAGAATATCTGTAATGTCTGCACTCAGGCTTAAATTTGCGCCCTTCAGGCCTAGCTCTTCCAATCGCGTAGCAAGCAGCCGAAGAGCAGGTACATGCCGTGCGGTGATTCGTGCTCCACCAATGTTGAGAGCTTTCAGAGTGGGGGGAAGTGCAGGCAATAACGTATCGAGTTCATCTTCTGACAGCAGTCGATAGCGTGAGGCGTCCGCATTGAGATTGAGCCAAACCATCGTGTCTCGTGCTGCCGGGTGCTGGGTCAGGAATCTAACTACAGCGTCGCCTGTAATTTGTGTACACCGTTCGAGATTGAGATGGGTGATTCGAGCTGTATGGGGAAGGGCCATGAGAGCCTTGTCGTTGACTCGAGTATGGGCAATGTCAAGATGCGTAAGCTGAGTAAGTTGAGGCAGAATAGTCTCAAACACCTCTGGCTTCAACGTCGTACATTCGTGAAGGCATAAGCGTCTGATCGGGACCGACCGATGAGACAGCGTGTTGGTCCAGGCTGCGGTGAACGATGTTACAAAGGGCTCGGACATGCAGCTCGTAAGATCCACCGCTTGCAAGCTCGGGATGGAAAACAGAGTTGACAGCACTGAGAGGTCAAGCTCGTCGTCCAGGTGCTCATGGACGAGGAAAGCCTTGAGAAGGGGAGTTCTCGACAAGGTAGCTGTAAGGGTATCCTTGGTCAAATATGGTGTGATGTTAGTCTGTCCTCTTGATTTGCCATAACCCATCTGAGAGTAATGGGAGAAGTCCAATGTCTGAATCAATTTTCCGAGCTCTGCATCTCGCTCAAGGCTTGTGACAAGCTTGTGAAACGTCTTAGACCGGTAGATGGAGATGTGCTTATAGAGGACTCGTAAGGCTGCGGCATGGACCGACTTGGAGACGAGAAGGCAAGAGAAAAGATGTGACCGTGGCATCTGATAGATATCAGGAGGAGCGTCGATCTGAACCAATGTAAAGATCAGATCAAGAATCTCGTCTGGAAGGTCTTCTATCGTCGTGTTTTTCGCCTTCACTTCACCTTCAGAGTCGTGGCTTTCAGTCCTGCTGAGAGCTTGAGGAGATTCGTCGCTGTCGTCGACCACCGCTGACTCGTTTGCCAGGATGCCTTCGTACTCGTAGCTTAGAGATAGCCTCTTTGTCGACTTTGCCACGTAGCCGGGTTGTTGGGCTTGCTGGTCGGCAGCTGCATCGGACCCATTAGAGGCCTTCCTGGTCCTGAATGACTGCGGCACATCCGACTCTTCCCTGACCGAAGCGTAGGACTGCTTCCTGTTGTTGTGCATTGTGTACGTGTTGCTTTCATGCGATGACAATCTCTTAGACTCGGTCGTTCCTTCGAAGGAAATCTTTGGTCTAGGAAAGTCTCGATCACCCTTTTGGAGGTTGTGTGAGGACCTGTCAGGTGAGTCTTCCATCGAGGTGCGACCGTTTGCGGACCTGTCGTTGTTGGTAGTGACCATTTTGGTTCTGGAAAGTATACGTTGCAGGAATGTGCCTGCCATTGTGGCTAATCTAGGGTCTTTCTAATGTTGTAACTGCTCGTGATATGTGATGGTCTAGTGAGTACCTTGCAGTAAGTAGTGCTTGTTCAAGAGGGGAAAGGAGTACAGTTGACAAAGAGAATGCACAGCAAAGCAATTCGGTGTACGTTTTACTGTGTCAGCAAAATCAACAATTTCTATCAATCATCGCGTCGGTTGGCATCATGATGGTCGCAAAGTAAGCAATGACGGATGATTCACTGCGTCCATACCTGGCTAACTTCCCCGGATTTTCAGTTTTATGGGGGTAAGAGAAATTGTTCCGAAGGCGAGTGGCGAGTAAAATCTCTTCTCAGGTGATCAAGGTTTTCATGACAAGCCCAGCTACCTCGTGGTCAGAAAGCACAACGTGTTGCGACTGCGGTGTAGAGGCGGTTTCCTATAAAGTAATCGATATGGAGCGTTGAGTCAGAAAAATGCAAACGCTGATGCCATAAGCGGAGATTTACCTAACTCCCCTGCTTGGCATTCGCTGGGGACAGAAACTTTGGACACCTGATCTTGTTAAATTTTACATTCTATTCAATACGTGGTTAACAAGCGTGGTAATCCTGCCGCTCCCGATATATGCTTGAGAACTCAAAGCAAGCCAGACGCCGCCTCATTCTACCCAAGATGTCGGTCAAGGTTGCACTCTATGACTCCGCGATCCGATGTCCTGATCAGCCATAGTCCTAGCCAGCTATTGCCAGCTATGCATTACGCCCGTGAGCGATCACAACTTAGGGAAAGCTTGGTGCGACCTCCGCTCCTTTGCACATCCTGATCAATAGTTTCAGTATCTCCGTGGCATCTTTCCACTCTCAAGCCTCGCATATGTTCCGCTAAAGCATCGAAACCAAACAACCATCAGCGCTGCATATAGTCGATCTCAACCCTTTTGACTCCAACTTCGACCCTTAGGCCGTTGTGCATCAGGACAATCCAGAAGTTGGTGCTGATAGGCATAGGCATTCGAGACCTCAATTTGTCTAGATGGTGACCTCCTCGTATGTGCTTGGCATGAATGCAAATGCTCGCTCTACCAATTAGTCGTCGCTTCGCTTACGTCCAGCCCGCGTTCGGTCTCCGCCAACCTCCAGCACTCACATCAAACATCTTGCCAGGTTCGGCATGTATGCTGACATTCGATACAGTTTGTCCCAATTTCTCCAAATCCAGTTCGCTGACAGGTCTCGACAGCGTCGGCCTCATTTCGACCTTCTTCGTGAATTCGCCATTGCCGACGCGCTCGCACAAGTGCTTGAGGACTCCACCAATCCATTCCCAGTCTTTCAGTTCGAGGTAGATCTGACCGCTTATCCTTACCCATATCTGACCGAGGTATTCGTAGATGGCCACAAAAGTATTGAACTCATTGATCAATGTTTCCTGCATCCAATTAACCACACCGGCCACTTCCTCTTTGTTCACGGTGACAGCCTCAATGCCATTGGTGCTGCCCGGCGGCGCCGCCATTAGCAGGCTTGAGGAGCCACCTACCGATTGTCGCTTGTGGTGTCCGGGAGACAGGCCGCCACCACTGCCGGCGCCTCCTGGCCCAAGCCGTACTGAGCCATTGCGTTCAGCCCCTAAGATCGTGATGGGTAATACAACGTTAGCCATAGCACAATCACGCAATCCCCCTGCCCATTTTCGTGATACCTGGTCCTGTCCAGTACTGGCCTCATAAGAACCCATGGCTTTTAGGCCTAATCCTGGATCTAAATCATCCATGACTTCGGTACCGAGGAGCATGGCTATCATGTCCGCGCCTCGCTGGGCATTGTCCCGAATATAGTCATAGATCTTGTCTTCGCCTCCACAAAGGTTTTGCCGGAAGTTGATAGCTGCTGGTATGCAATAAAACGAGGTGTTGTCGGCTGTGGCCACGAATTGGAATAGATCAATGAATGGGCTCTTAGTCGAATCGGGGAGAACACTCCGCACGTTGGCGGATTCCACCGGTACGTAACCGTGGGATGTCGGATAAGTTGTGCGTATGAGGTGCTGATTTCGTTTTGGTACATGCAGCAGTGCACACCCTCGTGGTGTGTACAGCCATTTGTGACAATTGCTGGTGAAGAAGTCTGCATCAAGTTCGCTCAAGTTGAGTGGGATCATGCCGACACTATGGGCACCATCGATCACGCTGAGAATGCCGTACTCTTTGCACATTCGCACAAGTCGCTCGAAAGGAAGTCTGACCCCGGGCAGTGAGACAATCGTGTCAAAGACCGCTGCTTTAACGTTATATCCTTCGTATAACAACCGAGATATTGTCTGTGAGAAGGCACTGCAAATTTCTGGATGGCTCATAGGCAGTTTATATGCATAATCCTGGCCATGACCAACCTTTCTTATCGTGAGCTGCGGGTTCGTCTCGACTATTGACAATAGTGTTTTCTCGATGGCACCATATATGGTATCAAAGTAGATGATGACATCTTTCTCCTTGTAAACCATATTTCGAAGGACCGTATTGATGCCGGTAGTGGCATTTGGTACGATGACACACTCGTCGGCAGGAGCGTTGACAAGGTGCGCAACTCTCTCTCGTGCCTTGTCTAATAAGTCAACGTACTGGTACCGGAGGAATTTATCCGGGCATGATTCAGTGAGTTTCGTATATCCCCTTTTCGCATTCCTCACGGGTATTGGATATGTGCCGAAACTTCCGTGATTCAAATTGATCCATTTGGGATCAAACAGGAACTGCCCTCGCATCCCGTGACCAAACTCGAGCGATTGACCGGCCACAGTCATGCTGGCGGATGTTCTGGTCCACAGCGACGACGGCTAGATTTTATTGTGTTTGGATTATATAGCGTCAGTAGTCTGTGATCAAAGAATGTGCAATAGGTAAGTGAGTGTCTTCACAATCAGTGAGCAAAAGTCGAAAACAACGAATCTTACCGTGAGTCACTCCAGGCCTTTTCGCATATGACACTTTCGATGCTTTTTATCCATGTTTATCCCACGTATCGCCCTCCTGAAGATCCATACCACTAAGGACGCAATCGTGAATTTTGATTGGTCGCTCGCATATGACACCATGAACGAGTTTAGCTAATTTCCAGATTTAGGGGCTCCTGAGCCCTGGCAGGATCACTTTGCCTGGAGAGGGGGCGATAAACTTGGCTTCTGACGGGTCTGAAAGTGAGCTGGGCAACAACCATTCAATACCTCGCCTGGGCCTAAATGCTCTCGCGGCGAAGAATACCAGTCAGACGACTAATGCTGTACCCATATCGGAGGCCGAAGTTTTCGGGCGTTCAGCAGAGCTGAACAAGTCTGCCTTGTTCGGCGGAAACGAACGATCATTTTGATGCGTTTCATATGGTGACAAGGTCAAAGTTGCTCCTGCATCATACCCTACTTAGTGCGGAGTACTCTAGAGCTCGAACACGAACAATTCCCGCATGCACTTCGACCTCGGCAGAAAGCTTCCGATGACATACGCCAGGACAGGCTAGACTTGGTCGTCAAGCTCGGTAAAGGTTATGAGTGAAAACATTGTACAATGGCAACAAACTAAAATCAACCATCATTCTCCGTCCAACTGTTTGATAAGCTGAAAACTGACATCATGCCGAAATCAGTGAGCATTTCGAAGATAGACGGCAAGCCTGGAAAAGTGTACTATCCCTTGTCGCTTAAAGAAGTTCCAAAGCCATCACCAAAAGATGGCGAGGTCTTGGTCAAGATTCATGCCGCAGCGCTGAACCATAGAGATCTTTTCATCCGACAACACCTTTACCCTGCTATCAGTTTTAGTGCGCCACTTCTTGCTGATGGCTGCGGAACGGTCGTTGAGGTAGGAAGAGGTGCAAGTTCGACATGGGAAGGGAAGCGTGTTGTGATTAATCCTGGCGAAGGATGGCGAGACTCACTAGAAGGCCCAGAAGACAAGGGAGGGTACAGAATACTTGGCGGCACAAAGACGATACCCAACGGAACTTTGCAAGAGTACATGGTGGTTAAAGAGTCCGAATTGGAGGAGGCTCCTGCGCATCTTGACAACATTGAGGCCGCTGCTGTGCCTCTCACTGGTTTGACAGCTTGGCGAGCTGTCATGGTCAAGTGTGGCCCTCACAACATCGGCCCTGGCAAGAATGTTCTTGTCACCGGTATTGGTGGTGGTGTTGCATTGATGGCTTTAGAATTTGCAAGGGCTGCTGGAGCTAATGTGTACGTTACGAGTGGAAGTGAAGAGAAAATCGCCAAGGCTAGAGAGCTCGGCGCCAGGGGTGGCGTCAATTACAAGGACGAAGGATGGGACAAGAAGCTACTCGGTATGTTGACAACAGAGAAGAAGCAATTTGATGCCATTGTCGATGGTGCTGGCAGTGACATCGTTGAGAAGGGTGCACGACTACTCAAGGTAAGTACCTCCAAGTCTGCAAGTTGTGTCGAATGGTGTTGATAATTTTCAGGCTGGTGGCATCATCGCTGTGTATGGCATGACAACTGGTCCGAAGGCACCATTTTTTATGCAGGCAGTATTGAAAAACATTGAGGTGAAGGGCTCCACCATGGGCTCACGCAAGGAATTTACGGACATGATCGACTTCATCAGGAGAACGAAAGCGAAACCTGTAATATCTAGCGTCGCACGAGGACTTGACGTTGATGCGATCAATGGCCTGTTCGAAGAAATGAAGAAAGGCTCTCAGTTTGGCAAGCTTGTGGTTGAGGTCTCGAAGGCGAGCAACCAAAGTAAATTGTGAACTTAGCTAGATCTACAGACTCCAACATAAAGGCAAGTCATGAAGTCATCGTATGACAGAATCCCGCCTGAGTGTTGATGCAATTCCGTGCTACTCAATTGTGATTTTATAGTGCTGCTTCAGGGTTCTCTCCATTATTCTGAATATATTGCACGGCAGCATTTGCAGCAACTGAGCTAGACGGAGCTAGAAGTCACTTCTCCCTCTCCCAAAATGGTCTTCTACGCGGTAAATGTCCTTCCATCTTTGAGCTTACCTCTTCATTATCATGATCAGGCCTTTACGAAAGAGCGAGATCTAGGTCAAAACTAATAGCAATGATTTGCTGTCGAACATCAGCGGCATATTCGCAAGATGAGGAACAGAAGCTGGGTCTGGCCTTGACGTGAAAGCTGATTAGCTCCAAGAGAAAGAGAGTAATCCTTTAATAGCATAATTCGAGGTCTCGGTCCTGTTCGTAGTGAACCATCAAAGACCGATAGGTAGGCGGCATGCCTGGAGCAACGATTTAGCTCTCGATATGCGCATGTGTGTTCTCTGCTTTTTCAAGTCAAAATCCTAGGTCTGTACTTCGGCTCCAAAAAGATCCGTCAATTTGCAATGGTGTCTACCTTGAGGCATTCTGTGAATGACACCACATAATCTACATGTAGGACCACCACTCAGAAGCACCAACCTGATTCACGTCCGCATCTGCAGCTTGGTGGTTCGGATGCATTTTTCAGCAGTGCATCCTCTGGAATACCTCAGATTCGTGGAATACCGTTCGGATTTCTTACGTGCTATTGGAAATTAGGCGATCAGTAAAGTAAAGCTGACATATCAGAGACCTCACAGGCATCGTGAAACAGGGCCAGTTCGTTAGGACAATCTCGAAGTATATCGCTTCCAAGTGTGTGCTAACCTATCACTTTTCCTTGAACATAACGCAAGCAGACGATATGTCATGCTGTAATTCAATTCTTATCAGCATCAAGCAGACGGGATTGGATATTACCAATGATGGTCCAGCCTTGAGTCAGTGAGTCTAGTTTTAAAAGCCGGCATCTCGTAGTCGTAGGCTCGAAGGGTCTATGCAGGTGAAGCGTACTCTAGTCAGGTAACTGAGACACAGAACATCGATCCACTAGCGTCATTGCGCTAAGCGCCAGTTGATTCCATTCGTCCATCAATCGTACAAAAACAAATGTACCTGAACTGAGAAGTTGTACAGATGCAGAATTTGTCTCTCGCCCCCATGGCCAGAATGGAATAATCGACACGAACATCTAGGATGAACGCTCATCTTCAGCCCTCTTTCAGTGGGCGCGAACGCAATAGCACTATCCGACACTCACCGTTACCAATGTTGTCGAGCACAACCTGCTCGAAGCAGACAGATCACGCGCAGAATCCTAATATAGACCCTTGGCATATCGTGCTCATTTGCAAGCTGAAGTGTTGTCCGAACGGAGCACATCGCGTCACATATCAAGAGCTCTGAGAGTAGCCACTTCCGCACTAGTACGAGCTTGCTGGTAATTCTCACGAGTGAATAGAAATGAACATTGTGGATCATGGTAGTGACAAACAGGAACCTGAAACGCTGTTCCTGACAGTTTTTAGAGTAGAAGCAATGGTACTCAGGTACGAATCCAGCAAGCGCCAACTAAAGGGCCAACGGCAGGGGTAAAGATCCAATTCTGGCTGTACAACTCATCAAAGTCCAGGGCCAATCGAACTTTGTTGTAGAGCACAACATGTCGGCGGTGTACAAGACCACATCCAAAGGCCTGACTAAGATCATCTCTAGTCAGTGATCATCAAGTCGGAGCGAGATGTTCTTCCAATATTCAGCAGAAGTAGGTTAAGTTTGTGATAATTATAATTCCAGTAGTTCCATGCACGGAGATGAGCAAGACTTATGCATGATTATGCCAGGGGCTGGAGAGATGCAGCAGTCATATCCGATGTTCTGGTACGAGCAGACATGAGTATGGAATTTCTGTCAATGCCGTTCGTAACAGGGAGAATGTAAACCAGATAGTGAATGATATGCACTGCACAACACCAAGCGTATTTTGTTGTACATAAAAGGTGGCACCATAGCAGCGTGAAAAGCCGCGGCAGGCTGTGCATTCTCGCCACTGGACTTATTTGGGCAAAGCATCGACACATTTTGGATCGCCACCCCGTTCTCTTCCACAGTTCCAAGAACCAGAGTGACAGTCATTGACTCCACTAGCTTGCTGTTTAGGTAAAGCTTATAGACAATCTTGACCTTGTTGGTACTAATATGGCACACAGCCCGACCTATTTTTGGTCCCTGTTAATGCAACCGGCATCGACTAGTGAGTTAGGTCGGCATGACGATTGGAGCTCATGACTTCATGCTTTTGTTTTTTCTTCATGCACCTGTTGTTGCACTGGCCAAGGAGGCGCTTGTCCCCCATCTTTCACCTAGTACTTTCGAGGTGTGTATGCTGCAAGAGAGTGCCCAGATGCACACAACAGCGTTTGCGGCTAGGAATGCCGGCTTCTCATCAGTAATCATCATTGAGAAGAAAAGTGAAAATTCCCAGATACGGTTAGCACCAAGAAAACACCGCCTCAAAAGCGGCTGCCTTCCTTGTCAGGCTTGAGCATTTCGGTTTGGCGTCTGCGTAATGCTTGCCAAACGACTGGATGGGTCCCTCCTGTCTGCTGCATATCCCGGGCTCAGGAGGCGAATCGCCTTATCCAAAGAATCCAGTGTAATGCCACCACTGCTTGAACATAGCACAAGGACTGCGACGGCACTCTAGAGCTCATGCCGTCAGAGAGTTCTGCTGTTGGAAGAGAAAGAGGATGTTGAAACTTCGAAAATGGCCGCTCCCTAGCACGGAGCAATTGCGGTGGTCTGACGTGCATCGTCGCATCCAAGAACACAAGTTGTCGAACCAACATGTTCACCTAGATTTCGGCCTGCTACACTACTGTATATTTTCGCCTTCGAAGAGAGGCCGATATGCACGAGCAAAGGGTTCTTACCCTTCAGCTGCATGCCCTTGTCACTTTGGATGTTCCCGCGACTCTTCCTTCACGCTGTTCGTGATTCGTCTGGGCATGCTAAACGTGTTTGATACCCACTGATGCTGCTTGAATTATCCACTTCCGTACTGCCACAATCTGGAGTCTGCACAAGTTCTGACGCTACCTGACATGCTTCTGGTTGGCTGCTCGTCATCCTAGCCCTTCCAGTCTGCCACTGGCAGTCCAGTCTTCGACTTTGGCTGAGGATACCCAAGTTTCCGTGCTAGAATATTGCCAGCCCAATATAGCCGACCTTCCATCCCCTCATCAGTACTCGGCTGGCTCTTGTTTCCCTCTCCACCGATTCCCTCACACATTCGCTCAAACTTGTCCTCAGCTTTGGTACTGTTCGCAGTCCGTCCTTCGTTACCTTTCGCAACGACTTTCGCTCAACAACCACACACATTCGCTTTCTGGGATAACTTCGATAAACACCGATACGTAAATTGAACCATCAATCGCTCTGGTTCATTTGGTATTGCAATCGAATCGCTACCTGGAATACTCGGATTGGATTATCTGCGAACTTGACGAACGCTTACGATTGACACTCGCTCCATACGACTACCCTACATCGAATCATTAATACAATAATCCTCTTTTGCTACCCTCAATCGACTAAATCAGAGAATTTACACAGGAATAAAGACCCCGAACCTGGCTCGCCTGTGCGACTACCCGGAGACTTGCCACTTTTGAAACCGCACGATCGTCACCAACTTCATTTGGAGAAGGAAAAGGGAGACATCAATCTCGAGCCGCGAAAGTAACGGCATTGTCAAATAACTACTGAGATTAACCGGTAAGCAACATTCATAGCCTTCAACCCTCCTCTTTCCTGAATGATGCCCCGACCAAATTCCCTTTGGCCATAGTCCCACTTGCTCCTTGCTTTGCAAAGGAAGATGGAACGTCATCTAGCACATCCACCAAACCAATATCTGCGCAAGCATTTCACGAGCATTTTGTCTTCCCTTGAGATCAAGCCATGTATTCACCCGGGTGTCTCACAGTCGTGGTCTGGATCTTGCAGCGCTGACAGCACTGCGTTTTCTTCACCAACTCTGTTGGAGATCTGTGGTCGCTAGCATCTCCATAACGGCCAGCCTTCTGTCGTTCATAGAGCATATGTTGAAAGAGTTCGACTAATCAATACGGTAGTTCGCTGATCAAGCCCCGCCCTTCTTTGTTCGAGAAATTTGAGGCGCTCACCCTTCCGAAACTTGGCTGTTGCAGCTCAACCCCCCTCCACCGCCAATCGTTACATCTCAGCTTGAATCCTGGTTTCCTGTCACATATCATCGTCCGTGCTCTGCATTCAGTCTTCACTCTATCAACTTTGTGGATCTGAACTTTAGGATTCCAAGAAGCTGGCTCATCTCTGGACACCCAATAGGCGGATCTAACGACCTGTATGTTCCGACTCAGATACATCAACACCAAGAAGCAAATCACCATTCCAAACCGGTAACGCCTCAGCGCATCACTTACTTGTTTTGGATCGCAAAACTTGGAATATTTTCCACCACATTCGCTTAGTCTTTTCAGTCGCTCGCTTTGTTTGAACCCCTGGCCTTGAATATTATCTTAATATCTTCAGACCAATTTCAGGTGAGTTCCAAACCTCTGACTATTAGTCGCAAAGATCAGAGAGACGGACTGACACGTGGTAGCTAAACCCTTATCCATGCTCTATCAGGACGGTATCAGCTTCGTTGACGAGGACGCTGTTCAGCTGTACGGCTTTGGCACAGCGGAAGATTTAATGGCCCTTGAATCAATGTCTGGCCATGGAAAGCAGCCGCAATATGACTTTTTCGGCATGAGTAAGTCTCACACCCTTCTAGCTTTTGTCTTTGGCTGACTTGAACACTAGACCTCGGCCACGGCTCTATCCAGTACTTGCCCTCGTCATATGAGCCGCCCATCACAAACCAGAATGATCTTGCCGCACTACCAACAGGCTTCGGGGATGAGTTTGAGAATAGTGGAATGTACTCACAGACTCAGGCCTACGAATACCCTGAGAGCCATGTAACCACAGCATCTTCCACAAACTGTTCAACAGTACCCACTACGGCACCAATGCAACCGTCTCAGCTGCACACCAACGCTCGTTATTCAGGTACATCGACATCTCAAGCGCACAAGGTGTCAACAGACAATACTGTTTATGCTAGCTCACAAAAATCCCGAAAGCGCAAGGCGTCGGTCGAATCATTCGAAAGTGAAGCACCTCGTGCAAAGAGAATTGCTGTGCCTGAAAGAGTGGCCGTTGCTGTACAAGACCCAAATGGCGACTATTATGATGTGAGGAGCGAGCCATCACCATACTCCTCGCTTGTCCCCACACCTACAACAATGTCAGCTTTTCAAGCCTTGCATCAACCGACTGGGTCACCTCGCATATACGGCCATCAGCACTCAACTTCAAATGCTTCTCAGATCTCGATGGCTGCACCTTATACACCCACGGTCAGCCCTTCTTTCACAACTTCTAACACAGAACACAGCCCGCACCCACCCGCAACACCAGCACCTCGACCGTCGTCTGTGGCTTCGAATCCCAAACTGGTTCGGACGTCTACCATTCCTCACCACTCACCGTCAGCCCCTGCCCCCAGCATACAACTTGCCGGACATACTCAAAACTTCAACCCGTACACGTTGTACTCTCCAGACAGCAAGGCCCGTCTCCATTTGGACGGAAATCTTGATGATGTGGCTAAGGATTGGTCTCTAGAAGAATTGGAGGCGCGGCGCAAGATTATCATTTTCAATCGAGAACAAAAAGGGAATGACATCCATGCTGACTTCAAGGTTGTGTCGCAGAACGACTGGAAGAACCATCCTCGATCAGTCAGCTGCATCTGGTGGGCAGAGAAGAAGGAGGCATATGTGACTAGTGTTGACACCATCTTGCTCTTGGAGGCATTAGTCGCCGCACGGTTCACAGTTGAAGAGAAGAACCGCATTCGCCGTAACCTTGAAGGATTCAAGCCCGACACCGTTTCGAAGGCCAAGCCGGAAACCGAAGAATTCTTCAAGGTCATCATGGGCTTTCCCAACCCCAAGCCTCGAAACATCGAGAAAGACGTGAAGGTCTTTCCATGGAAGGTCCTCCAGGTCGCCCTACAGAAGATCATTTCGAAGTACTCGGCTAGTTATGCCAGCACTGCCGCATCAATTTCTGGAGTCCAAGCCAAGATGTACCGAGGGGTTGAGCAAGCTATCGAGTATCCATACTCAGTCTCGCCAGGGTCTGAGTACCATACCAACATGCCGCAGCTGGCGAACTTTCCAGCATACGAGCCGCATGGTAGAGTCTCGGCTCCGGTGACTCCTGTTCCGAACATGCATCACCTGACACCGACCTTGCCACAGAGCCATGACATGCATCCGGCATACAGCTATCCACAAGTTCACATCCCACAACACAATCACGTCCAGTATCAGCATACGCCAATGACAGCTCCTGTCACAGCACCAGCATCATATTGGCACTATCCTGCTTACACCGCTGAAGGATCTATGTCTATGGGTCCCGCTAGCGCACCACCAACCGCGTACCCTCGTGAGCTCATCGAGACAGCCGACTTCCGTACTATTCCGATGAGTGTTCACCCAGCACACCGCTGAACGATGTCGACGAATACACTTCAATTAATGTCTTATGGGATGGAATTTGTGCATAGCAAGAACGGCGTCTGGAATACGAGATACACACGGAAGGGTAGGCTGACTGACTGTTCTTGAAGGGGGATCTTGGAGTGGGCCGGTGCTTGAGACATGGCTGAGGAAGATCTTGACGAACTTACGCCTATTGTACAGTATATCAATTTTTATGATTCGACAACCAGAGGAGGAAGGGAAGGTTCATTGACTTCAAGGGATCACGAGATGAGCAAACGAATGTTTCTCACATGGGAAGCTTGCCAGTTATTACTGGATGCACAAGCCAAGGCAACAATGTAATAATGAGTGGCACGATGAAATGTCCCAGTGCTATAGACTCTAGAAACGAGAACACGATGATCTAAATTCCGATTTGCTTCCTTCCATTCGTTTGCCATCAGTACAGCCCGAACTTACCCGTACACTCTATGTAGCGCGTAGAGGTGCTGCCTAAAGGTGCCTAGTGGTTAGCGCGTTTTAGCTCCACCTGCTCCAAGAAGCTGTTTGTTGTTATTCAACACAAAGCTACCAGCTCACCTGTGCCGCTCTACAACGCGTTCCTACACATCGCTTACCTGCACACATGCATATCCATAGCATTGCCCACTTCGCAGTGATAGCAATTGGCTTTTGCAACCAACAGCCGTAATTACAAGCGCATCTGCATGTGCGCAACCAAGCTCATCTGCTGAAGCACGCGACAACAAACACCATGGCAACCGCTTCTGAAGAAGCACCTTGCCTTCCAACACTGTCACCTCGACCACAAATCATTATGACACCAAGGTCTGCTCGTTCTCGGACGCCATCGCGCTCATCTATGTCACCTACCAAGCGGAGAATACCTGCCTGCCTCTTGTCGCCATCCAAATCTAGAACGTCCTCGTTCTCCCCTCGCAAGTCACCCGTGAAGGCTGTCTCCTTTCAAAGCACGAAGGGCGTCTCATTCACACCTCAGCGAACGAAGCAGCCGCCGCGCGCCTGGGAACGACGGCCAGCCACACCTTTCGTCCCACGCGACGACAAGCAGAAGATATGGA
The DNA here is from genome assembly GCA_030247915.1 of Neophaeococcomyces mojaviensis. NCBI lineage: Eukaryota > Fungi > Ascomycota > Eurotiomycetes > Chaetothyriales > Neophaeococcomyces > Neophaeococcomyces mojaviensis. The sequence continues at coordinate 8,393 of JAPDRQ010000262.1, read as the reverse complement.
AGCGTGTACCACTTGGCGAAATCGGTGTTGATGGCAATCGACCTATCGGTATTTCGAGGAGAGAGCAAGAGGGAAACAAAGATTATGCTCGCGTGGTGAAGAAGTTGAAGGTTGGTCACGACAATACTAATGGTGGAGAGGATAAGGAGAATCATACTGTTGGCGTGAAGTTGGTGAATGAGGAGAATATGGTGAAGACATCAAAGAAACGCGGAGAGGATTTTGTGTCTATGAAAATGGAGGAGGATGAGATTTGGGGAAGTCCGAAGAAGAAAGTCAGACCACAGCCCCAAGAAGAGCATCCTGAAGGCATTAAAGATCTCGGACCAGAAGGTGATGGCCCTAGAGCCGGACAGGAGCAAAATATAGCGGAAGAAGTTACCGAGAACCTGAGCCAGATGTCTCAACTCGAAGAAACAGATGGAGAGACGGACGTTGCGGGAGGCGTTTCTACGGAAACGACCGAAGAGCACGAACTGGCTAGGAATGGTGGAAGGGTCGAGGTCATCACTGAGCAAGGACTCCAGGGTGATGAAAACCACATGGAAACAGCCACGGAAGAACATGCACACGATATACTGATGTATTCTGTGAGCAACAGTACCGACAACACTAAATCACTGCGGAATGATTCGCCAGTTAACGAGGCGCAAGCCAATCTGACTGACAGCATAGCAATATCCGAACATTCGAGCAAGGAGGATAGAGAACTACAGCTGGCAAGGAACTACATTCTCCCCACCAGTGTTGTTGGGGAACAAGCTGAGGAAGGAGATGAGAAGGCTCAAAGGCTTGGAATGGACGTCGAAGAGACTAAGATTATACACGTGGGCGCTGCGAGTGGTACACCTGAGATGCCACAGTGGAAGGTAGCAGATGCGCTGTGCAAAGATGCATCGGTTGCACTGGATGAATATGCCAATTCAGACTTGGAGAACGATCTGATAGATGAACCACAATCTAGCTCACCACCCACAATTCTAGCTGAGTATGTCATCGTCGACGAACTGGCATCAGCACATTCGCCGAGCAGGCAGGCTAGAGTTGTGTCTAACAACGGAGAAGACAAGACGACTCCTGATGGTCAAGCTGCAGAGTCAGTGATTCAAGCCACACAAAAATCTGCATCCAAAAGAGTTTCTGACGACGAAACCGCTTTCCTCCAAGGCTTCTTATCAAGGACAAAGGCTCAACGGGCAGCACGAGAGCTCGAGTTGCAGCAAATGGTCCCAAACGACCTTTCTGTACCCCAAGAGGAAGTGGATGTCGTAGCGTCAGATAATACACCAATCTCTGAAGCGTCAACAGAGCGGCTAGCCTCACTTCCACAACTCGAAGCACCAACCGAGAATCAGATCGAGCTAGTGTCATCCTCTCCCTTACGAAGAAGCAAACGCGCGGCTGTTACAAGCCTACCACGTCCACAAACCCTACCTAATGCGATTCAGCTGAAACGTGCTAGTGGTAGTGAATTCATCTTCACAGCAAACAAAACCTCATCGGCCGCCAATATTGCTATTGCCACACGAACGAACACGAAGCGGAATAAGGGTTCCGCGCTCAGTGTTCACGCGCGGTTGGAGCAGCTCTTGGCTGAGAAGGCCATTGGAGAAAGTGATGAGGCGGAGAAGAAAGATGAGGAGGGATACGGAGAGGGAGAGAAGGATAAAGGTGCAAAGAAGAGGAAGAGGGACAAAAACGATGATAACAAGAAGTCTAGAAAAGCTCTTAGGTGGAATGATGAATATCTTGTCTCTTATCAGGAACCACCAGAGAAGAACGATGAATGGGAAGATTTTGACGATAGCAGTCGAGACAGCGTCAAGGAGGAGCGCAAGGAAGACAATGGCAGTACTGGGGGCACGAAGATAAAGTTGACAATGGGTTCTGCGCCCCCCGGAAACGCTAAATCCAAGGCTCAAGACGCAACAGACGTGGCCAAGCAAGAAACACTTGAAGTCGAATTGCCACAGCAAGACCAGCAGGAGACTTCACCTGCACCAGGAAACAAAGTTCGCCGAGTGCGTCGGGGCATCGCTGGCTCTGAAAATGGTACGCCAGGGCCCAAAACACGAAGCAAGAGAGTCATCCTCGAAAGCGATGTGTCAGACGCCCCTGATACCACAGAGGTTCCCGCCGAACTAGGTCCGGCGGTCGAAGAGTCAGCTGCCGCAACAGCAGCCATGAGCAATCTTGCAGTGGAGGAGTCGTCGAAGGCTACAACGGCTGCTCCGGCTACAGTGCCTGCACGAAGATCAAGGATGCCAATTCCCTCAGCGAGAAAAGGAGCAGCAGCTTCTGCTAGCATCAGAACAGCTAACGCAGCTTCGAGAGGGTCTGCACCTACTAATAAGGAGAAGGAAGAGGAGCCGAAACGGGATCTGCTTGGAAAGAGGAGGTTGAGAGTCAGAACTTGAGGTGCGATATCTATACAGAAGCAGCATTGTTCCGTAGAGCATCTTATCACCTAACGATTTGAAGCCAGGAGGAAGACGTACTCTAAAGGTGGTCACACCCGAAGCGAATGGTGTTCACGTGGTTGTGAGTACTTTTCCTCATCCATGTTAGTAGCTCTAGAACAAGATATTTTGCACATAAGAACACGGCGGTAGCAAGTTATTTGCCAATATTTAAAGATTGCTTGCTGTTGTCTTCAGTCACTCGGTTTCCCACAAGGGGCATGGCTTTAAGAATTATATCGCACTAATCGACAAACATCCATGAAAGCTCATTCTATTCTTTTCCAAATGACTGTGCAGTCTCATATGATGTGAAAAAAAAATCCGACGGTGAGTGGACTTCACTGACTAGTTCTTAACCTAGTAAAGTGTCGCTGGTTGATTTTCAGTCTCGTTAGTACTTCTGTCGGTGTGGTAAGCCACTTTTAATAAAGCCAAGCACAAAGCCCAAGGTACATGGTGGGCAGGCTCGGCATGTGGTATAAGCTTTCTCTAGCTCGTCAACCATCAAAAAAATTGCCCCGATATCCTCTGCGCGTACAATTTGTTCCATTTAGCCCCAAGCTAAATATGCACGCTAGCAGTTCGACACCCCATTGTTCAACCACCATTTGCTAGCCACAGAGTAGTCCAGTAATCGTATCAATGGTATTATTCGAATCGCCTTGTCGTCCTGTACACGTACATACTGATATATCGTATTCAAAATGGCTGGTGTTGATGAACAACGAGATCTTCAAATCCTGAGTGAACAACGAGATCTGGCCGAGGCCAATTTGGACCCGACCTCGACATCCCCTGTGGGCAATATCTCAATTGAGGACGTCCGTACGCACTTACAACAACCTGTACCGCATTGGCAGGCTGGTATAGATGTGCCCTATCGACAGTGGGAGTTGAAGGATCCATTACAGGCGTCATGGTCGCCAGTTCGCTTGTTCTTACTCTTCTTTCAATGTATCCTCGACCAACTCGTATTTCATACCAATATCAATGCGATACGCGATCCAGATCGTAAAGAACCATGGAAAGAGATAACGGATATCGAGATGAGGCGCTGGCTAGCTTGTCGACTTCAAATGATTAGGACCACGCCTGTATCGACCTCAATGCAAGGCCTGTGGTCGATTAAGGACCTGCCCACGCGGAGGATTGGGTTTCAACGTTTCAAGGCTATTGAGCGATATCTCGCTCTCTGTAGTGATATCGTAGTGGATAAAGAATATCCTGTATGGTTTTGGAAGGTTCAAACTGCCCTGGATCTTGTACGCAGTCGCTTTAAGGCGATCCTAATACCTGGAAGCCATCTGGTCGTTGATGAGTCCACTATCGAATTCCACGGTCGCCAGAAGGATAAGTATCGAATGAGGCATAAGCCAGCAGGTGAGGGCTTCTGTATATTCGCTCTCTGTAGCCATGGAGGCTTACTACACGACTTCGTGGTGTCCTCCAGTCGCGACGGCCTTGAGGGGGTCCCAGCAGGTATCGAGATCGATATTCAAACAAGGAGTGTTCGAAAGAGAAAGAAAGGTTCAAATAATAGCCAGGCTTTCCTGGTTAAACTCCCACCTCAAAAGGCAGTAGTATATACGCTTTGCGAGCGAGTCACAGTTGATTGGAGGCATCAAACGTTTGCCTGCTACGTTGACAACCTCTTTACTGATATACCGCTGGCCAGGGCACTATTGACGATCAATATTGGTATTTGTGGTACTACGAGAGCGAATACGCCTGGCTTTCCATCGATTTTACTGGCAATCAAGCATAGATTTGGGCCTGAACTAGCCCAAAATGCGCGATCTGCCCTTATTGTTGACAATATCGCAGCCTGTATGATCTGGAAAGACCACGAACGACAGAATATCGTATCCTTTATATCCACGATCCACAGTCCTCACGATTCCGAAGCTACAATTCGACGTATAAGGGCAAGATTAGCTACAAGAGGTACACCTGCTGGCTTTACCCGAGCACAAGTTTGGCAGCCAAAGATCGCCGTCGATTATAACCGATATATGGGCAATACCGACCTCCACAACCGCCTGCGCATCTACAAAACCGTACGAAGACCTCACCAGGCTAAGTGGACGAAGAAAATCATCGAGTTTATCATCGATATCTGTCATACGAACGCCTTTATCATCTGGCAGCGATATCAGGTCCAAAGCGATCGAGGGCGACGATCTCGTGAGCGATTCCTTACCCAACTCACCACGGGCCTTATTGAGATCGAAGAGAAGGTACATATACCAGTACAAGTCATAAATCGAAGCTTTTGCGCTTGGACAGGCTGTCGACCTCGAGAATATCGTAAGCGCAATCCTCTGGGCGAGATCGTCAACAATACCACCACCTCCAGGGCGTCCAGGACCACCGACTACTGCGACGACTGTATGAAGTATCTGTGCATTGGCAAGGGCTGCTGGGGTCAATATCACAGGGCGAAAGGCCTCACAATCAGGCCAAAGGATCGATATTAGCAAGAAGGGGTTAATATCAACACCAGGCGACAGCGATCTCGCTTTGTGACACCAGGATTTATCTATACAAGGCCAAATCGCGGCCTCAAACGCGTGATAATGCATAGAATCAAGATCTGGTACACGTACAATATCATACTCATTGCAATGAGATTATTTCTATGTAATGACCACCTGGTGGTGCTCCCGTGGTGGAGCCGCTAAATGGAACAAATTGTACGCGCAGAGGATGCCAGCTAAAGATGCAGAATGAGCTCCTCATGTTTGCCGGTTCACCCAGATATAGCACCGATATTGTTAACTACTCGTAGTCCCATTAGCTATCACTATCGACATGTTTGGAGATCGACCAACCCCCAGGCTCTTGATAGCCGCTGCCGAAACAAAGGGAATTTCTACATGCTCGCGACTTGAGTTCAGCTATAACTTTATCGGCAAAGGTTGCTGATTCAGCTCGTTCAACCGCTTCCTCTGAAGCATGGCTAGATCTAGAGAAAGCCTGTTGTTGAAATTGACTATTCGCTGACCTGCATCGCAACACGCGATAGCGCGGAGATCCTGTTGTCTTTCCATTTCGACGTCGTCTGTCGCTGCGCAGGATTGTCATGTCTTTACACAAAGCTGTTGTTATCGACGCTTCTGCAAATGCCTGACCTTTCTGGACTCTCGAGGATCATAGACCTTAGGATCTTCCGGTCAACACACGTCCATCCTTTGTGTAGTGCAGCGGAAAGCTAGCGTTGACTACGTTCAGGAACGCGATTCGCGCAAGGACATCAACATGACTGTATCTCACACGAGTAACAAGCAATCACCCACTGAATCGTCTGATCGAACGAGGTCTGAATCAAGCGTGAGCACCGTGCCGGAAGCTGACAAGAAAGAGAATTGGAATACCAATGGTAGAGCCGCAGGCGATCCTGGTTCGTATGGCTACGGACAAGGACAAAGCACAACGGGTGCTGAGGCCGACAACGACTACACGCTCAGCAGACCTCGTACTCATACTGCACTTGGCGGTATACTCAAATTTCGTGCAAGAGACGATGACGACCCGACCGACTGGTGGTTCGCCAGCACGGCTATACCACTTCTTGCTGCCACATTCGCTCCCATGGCTAATATGCTGAGCATTGCTGCCCTTGTTGTCTATTGGCGAAATTGGACCCAGACTGATGATCCTATCACAAAGTACTCGACAAGTTATGGTCAGAGGGACCCGCAGTGGTGCTTGAACCTTAATGGTGCCTCTCTGGCTTGTGGTTTCGTGGGCAATATATTCCTCCTTTGCAATTTCACCAGGAAAATCAGATACATCATTGCGCTGCCTGTTACAATCCTGCTGTTCTACGTCGCTTCTGGCATCTTGATTGGCATAACCATCGGGATGAACGTGTATGATCCAATCAAGCCTGGTCAAGTCTACAGTCAGGGCTTCTGGCACGCTATTATCGCCGCGTGTTTGTACCTTATCAACGCCGTGCTGCTAATGGTGAACATGCTCGGCTATTTCCTCGGACACTATCCGCAGCATTTCGACCTCAACGACGAACAAAGAAACTTGATCTTGCAAACCATGATCTTCTTCCTCTGGCTCGCTGGCGGTGCAGGTGTATTCGCACGTGTTGAAGGATTGGAGTACCCGGACGCTCTGTATTTCTGCGATGTTACCCTCCTCACCATTGGCTTTGGTGATATTTTTGCTCAAACTGATACCGGGCGTGGCTTGGTCTTCCCTTTTTCCGTTGGTGGTACTATCATTCTTGGTTTGATGGTCTCCAGTATCCACAAATTCGCCCAGGAGTTGAGCAAAGAAAATATCGTCAAGAAGCACATCGAAACAAGGAGAGTCAATACGTTGAGTCGTGCAGTCTCGATACCCCCTCTTCCTCCAAAAGAGTTCGAACACAGTCCAACAGGTTTAGGAACCACTATATCCCGACCTCTAGAGGCGGACCAGATACAGCATGATTTGGACGAGAGGGCCAAGATGGAAAGGGCTGCGCAACGAACAATTGGTTTCCACACTCCTCGGCCGGAAGAGATACACGGTGCTAATAGCAATGAATCACCTGTAGACCAATTTCGTTTTAAAGGAAACAAAAGGTCCCGATCAAAATTGCGGTCTACAACTCTTGAAACAGTCACATCGCTTCGGCACCGCGTGCCTGCTTTGCTACCCTCGAGATCTCAGAAAGCTATTCTGATGTCGAGTGAGAAAGATCGCTTCGATAAGATGCGTGACATTCAATTTCAGGCGAAAAGGTTCAGAAGATGGTATGCTCTTACCATGTCAGTTATCTCCTTTGCTTTGCTGTGGTGTGTGGGTGCTGCTGTCTTCATGGCCGCTGAGGCCGAGACTCAAAGCCTCACCTATTTTCAAGGCCTCTATTTCTGCTATGTATCACTGCTCACTATTGGCTACGGAGACCTTAGCCCGAAGAGCAATGCCGGTAAGGCGTTCTTCCTTGTTTGGAGTTTGGTCGCTGTGCCGACTATGACTATCTTGGTTTCAGACCTGGGCGAAACTGCAATTGGAGGCTTTAAGAGAAAGGTTCTGGAGTATGGTGGTCTGGCATTCCTTGGCAAAGGACGGGGCTGGGGCCTGGATTGGTTTGTCCAAAAGAGAGAACGATTTCAGCGAAGGTTGTCAATTGTTGGCTTGTCGCATAAGAAGTCACCGAAGCTTGAATCTGGAAATGGATCTGATGCCAATACAGCTCTGGCACGGCAATTACAAGACCCGGAAGAGGCGGAAGATCAACACGAACCACGTTGTTCTCATAAAACCATCGAAGAGCTTGCTGGAGAAGAGCTCGAAGAGTCTCAGATGTCGCAGAGACTTGCTTATGCTCTTCGTAGAGTTGCTGATGACATGAAACACAATCCTACGAAACGCTATGAGTATGAAGAATGGGTCGAGTTCACCAGATTAATTCGTTTCTCTAGACTCGATCAAGTGGTGGAGAGTTCTGCGGATTGTGAAAAGCAGCTTGAATACGACGAAGCAGTTGATGGCATCATTGAGTGGGACTGGCTCGACTCGAATAGTCCTATGACTAGTGAACAATCAGAAGCCGAGTGGGTCTTGGATCGGTTGCTTGAAAGCCTTCTGCGAACTGTTCGAAAGAAAGAAGCACCTGATGTCCATGCTTCCGCCAGTAAGGACAATGGCGATGAACAACCCCGCCTCCGTCGGAGGTCTGGATCGATGTCGATAGAAATGGCTCGACGTTACAGTGCCCCAAACAATGCATCAGATTTGACAGGCATTGTTCCGGCAGGAAACAAGGTTCTTTCTACTGAGACAGCATCTGGCATAAACCCAAACTTCGAGGAGAAACCAGTATGGAGCAAGCGAGGACAAAATAGACTGCATCATCACAGACATCCTTCTCTTCCATTGCCTCGCCACGGAGCGGGTAAGTATGGCATTGCCTTCGACCGCAAGCTC